>BHFT01010934.1:0-61453 GCA_004320025.1 Laticauda laticaudata
ACCAACGGATGGTAAGTGTTTTTCTCCGTTTTACATCCTCTTTCCATCCGTTGGTGCAGTGTGACAGGGGCTTTACCCTTCACTGGAGGTAACATGCAACTATCACAAACCTAGAATTTTCTATGTTCCTATTGCTCCACAACTTAGATAACATCAATTATTCTCCTTTCTGACATTCATTCTAGTAGTTTCACTCATAATTAAACCTATACCTTCACTTTCCTGCACATATTCATCATCTTTATTCTACAACATTAGGACACATTTACTGAAATTTGTAACATCCTTTTTTCTTAATTTCACAGATAGATATTTTTCTTTGTTCCATGTTGTCATGTATTCATTCTTGCTCTTTATCCTTTACTTCTTTTACATTCCAGGTTGCAATCTTCTGAGACAAATGGTTATCCAATCTTTTCTTCCAGTGTTGAAGCATTTACAACTTCTGAAGGCAAGTTGTTCCATTGATTCTGTCAGGAAATTTCTTCTTAGTTCTATTTTGCTTCTCTCCTTGATTAGTTTCCACTCATCGCTTCTTGTCTTGCCCTCAGGTGCTTTGGAGAATAGCTTGACTCCTTCTTCTTTGTGGCAGCCCCTGAGATATTGGAACACTGCTATCATGTCTCCCCTTGTCCTTCTTTTCATCAGACTAAACATACCGAGTTCCAGCATATGTTTCAGCCCACAATCCCCTAATCATCTTTGTTGCTCTTCTCTGCACTCTTTCTAGAGTCTCAACTTCTTTTTTATATCGTGGTGACCAAAACTGGATGCAGTATTAGAAGTGTGGCCTCACCAAGGCATTATAAAGTGGTATTAACATTTCACGTGATCTTCATTCTATCCTTCTGTTTATGAGCCTAGAACTGTGTTGGCTTTTTTGGCAGCAGTATGCCATGCTTATCATCGGACAGATCTATAGAAATTGATTTCCAGTGCCCAACTTGGTTTGGATCAATGCTTTTACATAATATTGTTAGTAAGATAGAGAAGGTGTGGATATTATTACCAACCAAACCATTTGTAACATTCTCTATTAAGACAGTACAATTAGTTTTGGCATATTTTGGACAAATTTGCTACAACAGCTCAACCAAAGCTTAGTTTTATCCCAAGCATGTTATTCGTGCTATTCCACACAAGCCAAGATTGTTAATCTGGAGACTATTTTCTAAACTAATATACTGCTGCCCACATCCCACCGACTCAGAAGTATATGCAATACACTAACAATCCAGACATTTTACTATATATCAAACTTTGGAAACTCCCAGTAAGCAAAACGTTGTAGCCCCCGGTATGTTCTTGACTTCTACCTATTATAGGAATGTCTTCCTGTGATGTGTAATCAAATGGCTGATTCATATCACCTGAGGCACTCAGTTTGAGCCTTTACAACTGTAAATAGGAGCGACCTTGTTCACCATAAGGACAGGTGCTCTCTCATTGCCAGCTCAATGTTTGCTTTCTCTACCTTGAGCAGGGAGGGGACTAGACGTCACTCTGGAGTGGGGGTGAAGAAAGTCAGCCTGCCTGTTAAAACCTCACTTTCAGAAGAACCGGTTTGCAGCTGTCTGCAAGATTCTCAACAGGCACACATTCTTCTCTTGCCCACCATGGAGGAAGGGAGGGGGATCCTGAAAGAGGGCTTTCTAGTTAAAAAGGTAAGACTTCTTCCCACTCACCTCAAACTGGGAGGCTTAATTATAACATCTTGTTTAATAATAATATTTATTATTTTTAAATGATTACAAATAGTAATCTTCAACTGACTAGAAAAAAAATTGTAAATTTTAGAAATAACAAAATGCTCCCTAGAAGAACTCCCATGGTCAAAGATGAAGCAACTGAACTGGGATAACATGTCTAACAAAACTGATCTATGTCACAGTTCTAATTTTATTTGTAGCCTTGCCTCCTTTTTCAAATTCATGTTCTTAGGCTGCCTCTAAGCCAATGCCTCTGGCTTGCAGCTTTTGAATTATTGTAGATCCATTGTAAGTGATGTTCAGTTGATTTTTACATTTTCAAAACTATAACATTTTTTTTAATATCCTGGCTTTTTGTTTTAATCTCCAATGGGCATGATGTAGCAAGTATTTTGATGATCTGTTTGAAGCTCAGTACATATTTCCATCTTTTCAGTAGGTGTGACAGGAGGACAGCTGTGTTGATCTTTGGTAGCTAAAATTCAGGAAGAGTGTGGTAACATGTTTTCCAGCTAACATCTTTTATAGCAGGCAAACTTTTGTCAGCTCACTTCAACAAATGCGAAGTGCAACTAAACTGATGTAGGATTTATATTAGAATGATGGAATGAGTTGGAGAGGGAAGGCAAAGTTGGTTATGCACATGAAGATTACACAAGAGACTGATCAAAAGCACCTAATCAGTTAATAATTGTAATGTATTAAAACTGTGTTGTATTTGTTGAGATCTTTTAAGTTAACCTGAAAACTTTTGGTATATGCTAATTCTGCAACTCTTTGCATTCCCCCCTCCCCAAATAGTCACTTTGAGATCTACAATTGAATCTCCTGAGAGATACTTTCAATAATGGCATTTTATGATATTTTGTCATTATTGATTTCTGGCATGAAAACAATTTTTGCACTGTAGCAGCATAACGCTTTTTGATTCCTACATTTTGAATTGTGAAAATGGTGCCTAGTGCTACGAAATGACAGATACGGAAGAGTTATAGCATTTTTTTTGTCCATAACTTTACTTTTTGAGAAAAGTAAAAAGAAAATTAAAAAAGGTTACATCTGAAAAAGGATCTGTGCCGAAACACATTCCACCTCAAAATAAAATTCTGTCGACTAAACAGAATAATTATACAATAGAAGGCTTCTCTGAAATCACACGTGGCTATATATTGTCAGAATGTAATGATTTCTCAGAACTTTATGGAAAATCCAAACAACACTGTGATCTATTCATAAACAGGATGGCTTTTCCCACCGCTACATGATTTTCAGCCATAAATCATCCAGTGAGAATTAAAAGGGCTTCAATCAAATGGACCTCAGACAGCCATGCTTTCTTTCCTTGAAATAGATATCTCTTGTAAAAGAAAAAGAAAATGTATGACGATTCTGTTGGCAGTCTTGTGAATGAGGAAGGGTAGTTACATAATGCAGAACATGTACCAGGACAAAAGTGCAATTTTTCAACAAGTATATACAGGAAAATGCATGCCTAAAGGACCATGGGAGGAGCTGTTCCTGATAATGGTGGATGAGGGTCTGAAGGCGCCACTCCTTTCTCACTTCATTTATGTTCCATTTCTGCTTCCAAAGTAATCCCTTTCTTTCCTGTCTTCAGGACCTTTCACACTTTCCTAGGAGTTCTGAAGGAAGTGCACATCAAGAAACAGAGAAAGGGAAACACCCAGTCTTATTGCTGTCCAGATTTTTGAGGAGAAATAAGATATAATACACTTTTTACAAGGAGAGAGTTTGGGATTTTTGTCCAGTTGCAGTTTGAAAAACAATGAGGAAATGCAGGCTAATACCACAAACAATATTACCATCTGGACTCTTAGTAAAATTCGATGAAGAGGGTGGGGCAATTTCACTATCAATTTCACATTTTATCTGAAAGTATTTTTTAACAGATTAAACACATCTCCACCTAATTTCCAGTGAATATGGGCTGGTTGTTATTTTTTTCTTTCAAAATTCAATATCTCTATTATTTAAAATATTTTAGTTTTTATTATAATATATATCACCTGTAACAGTAGAGACACAGTTGGGTATGGTGGTTAAAGGTGCAAGACTGAAAAATGGTAGACCGTAAGTTCTAGACTCGTTGTAGGCAGGAAGCCAACTGGTTGTCTTTGAGTCAGACACACAGAGCGCTGGGAAGAAGGACATAGCATACTATTCCTTTAAAAAATGCAGTTGCCAAGAAAACTGCAGGAACTTGTGCAGACAATAACCTGGAATCAAGACTTGACTTGAAGGCATTACAAAAGAAAAATAGTGGTATGGATTGTAAATGTGAGTGGGGCAATATTGGTTATATTCATGCTATGGTTTTAATGAACATTGTAATTACTTTTATGCATCAATATTCTTCTCTAAAATACAGATCTCATATTGCATTCATGGGTTATTTTAAATAGAAGCATAAGGGGAAAATTTAAATAAGTATAACAGCCCTGGTGGCTAGGATTTTGTTCAAAGTTCTATCAATCAGAAGTGTATTAATGTAATGAGTCAGAATGAATAAACGTGTTGCTTCATGTAATTAGCCTAGCAAGTAGAGCTTCTTTTGAGCAGCTTCAGAAACCACTATTTTTTGGTTTTTTTATTGTTTGCAGGGTCACGTTGTCCCCAATTGGAAAGCAAGGTGGTTTGTTCTTCTCCAGGACAGGCTACTCTATTACAAAGTGGTGGGAGGAAAGCAGGAGTCTTCTCCCAAGGGAAGGATTTTTCTGGACGGCTGTACGATTACCTGCCCATGTTTGGAATATGAGAACAGGCCGGTAAGCCCCATGTTGGATTTTTTGCTAAGTTCCCTTACTATACTGTGTTGACTTTAAAATGAAAAAAAGCAGTTCAGGAAGAGAACAATCTAAGTTTTGTAAATGAATTGGCATAATATTCTGAGAAAGCTGCTTTTTTTTCAAAGAGGACTCCCAAAAAGTTCATAGCTTTGTTTTGACTTACATAGCTCCAAGAAGATGTATATATCACAGCAGGAGAAAAAGCAGGGAATGGGCAAGTCAGGGGAAAAAACTTCTAACAGTTGGAATAATTAAACTGGGAAACCAATTACTCACAGCAAGACTGAACTCTTTTATTGGATGTGCTGAAGCAGGGGCCAGACATCTATCTCTCTGTGATGCCTTAACTGGGATTTTCCCCCAGCGAGCACTTCCAATTCTATTACTGTATGCTATAATTCTGACCTAGTTAATCCAGTCAGTGTAGCCAATCACTCTTTAGTCATAATGTGCCTTAATTTAGGGTTTCACATGAACTCAGGTGATTTGATTTGATGGCCTAATCTAGTTGATCTAATCTAACCAATTAACCTAATCCAATTTTAATGTATAGTCCTCTCCCAAGCCACAAAAATCTAGCTGTTGTCTATTAGTTTAGGCTTGTTGTGTTGCTTCCCGACAGTTCCTGCATATTGCAGATCTGTTGGTTAATTAGGGTTTTTCTGATTTAGTAAGATGGAAGATATAGGTAGACAACCTGATAAATGTTCAATAGTCTAGCAGGAACTGTTTTCAAGTCTACAAATCAGGAGCAGGGAAAGAATGATTGAAATAATTTTCTCATACAGATTCAACTGAAAGCTACACCAAAATTTGTATGTTAACCTAAAGTTCCTTGAATCTGATGAGCTTTTCAGCCTACTGATCTTGGAATGCACGGGATCCCATCTGTTTTTTAGCATTGGTATTATTTGTCTCTTGCTCGTTTGGTTAATTTATTTAATGGGGAATGTCTTGTTTTAGCAATGAAACATAACTCTAAGTTGGGGTCAAATAGATGTGTGCCGTGTAAGGCACTGTCCTTTTATGGCTATTCCTATAAACCCTGCTTCTTGTGCTGTTCTTTTGCAGTTGGTTATTAAGCTAAGAACAAAAACCAACACAGACTATTTCCTTGACTGTTGCTCTCGAGAAGAGCGTGATATTTGGGCTTTGGATATCACGGGCGCTATTCATGCTGGCAATCCAGTGCAAGTTCAGCAACTGCGTCTCATGAGAAACTCCTTCAAACTTCCTGCGAACATCAGTTTGAAGTACGTGGTAAATAAGTTCTCGGTCTGTTTTTGCATGCCGCTGCTTTCAACTGAAAACAACGTGTTTTATTCGGAAAACACACGAGGTAGACCGGGTTCCAACAACAAAAGGCTTTATTCACACTTAGTCAGTAACAGGGAACATTTGGCTGCAGCCGAGGCCAGCCTTTTATAGCAGGCTGGCCTGCCCTGGCTTGTAGCCTATGGCTTCCTTAATTTGCCAGCCTTTCAGGCAGCTCTTTGGATTGGTTCCTAGTGAACCATTCCATAATGGCTTAGTTTTCTTTGGCCAATCAGATTTGTAGAATTTGGAGTCACCCATTTACGTATAGAACACCCCTCCCCTCTTAGGTTCCAGTCCTACGGGTGACGTAGTCTCGCAGGTAGGTGGGCCTTTTCCGGACTTGACTTGATTTGCGCGATTCATTCTTAGTGAGGACTTCGACGGTTCGGATGGGGCTGCTGTGTCTTCCGTCCTTCTCCCTGGAACCTCGTCTGGAAGTGTGAGTCAGCCATTTTACGCCATCCCGCCTGAGTTGCTTAGGCTGGCGTTTTGCCATGCGCCTCCCGTTTCTCCGGCAGGTCGAGCTGGCCTGGCTGGCCCTCTTTCCGATGGGCTCTTCCCACAAGTCTCTTCAAAACAGTGAAGTCTTTTTATTTGCTCTTTTTGATTATATGTTTCATTGGTTTTGGTGTTAAAAAGTTCTTTATTTACTTCTCGTTTCCCCCCCCCACCTTGGTTTGCAATTCGTGCGGTTTTGTCGGCGATGGTTGTATGCCTGTGGTCTTTCTATAATTCGGGATCGAAGTTGGTCTATGTGCCGCTTTCCAATTCCCTGCCATCCTCTACTGTTAAACGGTAGGATTTGGGGCCTAGTGATTTGGGTAATTGCTGGTCCGGTATCCATACCGGGTCCCCAGTGAAGTTTTTCGCGTATACGCAAATCGCCTATTTCGATTGTCCTAAGACTTGTTAGAGGAATCAGGGGAGTTTTCTGGGTTAAAATTTGGGTGTACCTATCAATGTTGTGATCGTAACTTTTTCCCGCGCCCATAAGTAATGTCTGCTGGGGATCTTGTTGGTTACGGTTACGGGGGGTTATGTGCTGGAGTGTGAGCAAACGGTTTACTTTCTGTTGGACATCTCTGGTGTCCCATTCTTTTCCTAAACCTTCTTTAGTGAAATCCCCCGGAACCATTCTCTCCAGCCCTGCCGTTCGCAGCCGGTGGGCCGGCGCGGTTTAGGGCATGTCTTATGCTAGGAGAGGCTAGGTGCTGCTCAAATGTATGCTGGTTAGCTGTGGCCCGCATTATAGGAGACAAGACGTCCGGTAGACCATGGGTGGGCAAAAAGTTGTCCAGTTTTTTTAAATTTACAGTTTTCTGTGTCATTGTGGCATAACTTTTACTTCAAGCCAATTTGAGTAAGGCATCAACGACAATCAGAAAGGTATGCCCCTTTGGTAGGACGGCCGCGAAGTCAATGTGAATTTCTTGACGCAAAGGTCCCCAGAGGAGTTCCCAGTCCTTAGCGGGTGCTTTTGGTGGGGATGGTCTTAATTCCCCTTGGCATTTGTTGGCACGAGCTACCAATTACTCTATGTCCTGTATCATACCTACCCGGCACCGACACATAACTTCCTGGCAAAGGGCTTTTTCATCTTAACCATTCCCGGGTGCCTTATGTAAGCAACCTAAGTACTTGTGGTTGTAATTTGGCGGAATGACACCCGGTCACTGCGCCACAACAAACACGCCCTTTTGAATCGAAAGTTCAGTCTGTCTGGACCGGAAAGGTTAAAGGCTTTTCAGGTTTTTTGGGTTCTCCGGCCAGCCTTTACCAAACCCAGCTGAGAAGGCGGGCAGTCAAGTGAGTCTTTCGGCGTGGCTCTTGGTGACATCATAAGCTGATATGGTAGATCGGGGCAAGTCTCAAATTTGTTGTGTTTGTCATCGCTGTGGCTGGGTCTTTCATCGTTGCTGGTAAAGGGTGCTCTGCTCACAAGCGTCCGCATGGGAAATTTGTTTTTCCCTGGGCGATGTGTCAGAGTGTAGGAATAGGCTGCTAGGACTCTGACCATCTAGTCAATTCTTGGGGACAGTATATTAGGTTGTGTTGGCTTGTTTCCCGCCAAAATCCCCCATTAGGGGTTTTGTGATCCTGTTATGATTTGAAGTTCCGCCTGTATAAATACTCGTGGAAACGTTTTACTCCAGGCGACTAATGCTAGGGCTTCCCTGTCCAGTTGGCTGTAATTTACATCGGCTTTTTGGATAGAGTCTAGAATAATATGCGACGGGTGGCTCTCTGCCATCAGGAAGTTGATGGCTCAGGATGGCAGCCTACTCCGTATGGTGAGGCGTCGGCAGGTCACTCTTAATGGCAGTGTGTTGCTAAATTGGATTGAGACGTTTGTTGATGTTAGCAAGCTTTTAATATTTTGGAAAGCTTTCTTTTCTTTGCAACCCCAAGTCCAATTTGCCTTTTTGTTAAAAGACGGTGGAACGGTTCTGCTATAGTGGCCTTGTTTGGGGCAGGAATACATTATGAAATTAATTAGTCCTAAAATGCTGTTTGTGTTCAGTTTTGTGTTCTTGGTTCAGGGTGCTTCTTTGATTGACTTTAAAACTTTTTTGTCTGTGGGGTGGATACCCCTTCCGTCTATTGAATCCAGGAATTCGAGTGGCTTATTCTTTATAGGCAGTCACTTTTCTCTTTTACCTTGAGGGCCAGATATTCCCTAACATTTTGTTAATACTTCTTTGAGTCTGTTTCTTAATTGAGTCTCAATCTCTGCCGAGATTAGGACGTCGTGCGATAGGGAACGAACTTTGTATGCCATTTAGGAGGCGTTCCATCAAACTCCTGGAAAACGCCTAGGGGCCACGCTTTACTTGCCAAAATTGGAAGTCGGTGACATTGAATGCGCGCTTATGTGGGTGACTATAGTCCTGTGCTTGCTGCTGCTTTCTGGTCCACTGGAGTTGTTGACATAGGCTTTGTGCCAAGTTCGAGTTTTAAGCAAAACTTTGCGCTTTCGCCAGAGAGTGAGCAAATGCTGGACTACTGGCACCTGGGTATTGGCGGCTTGGTTGTAAAGCGTGGTTCAGGTAGCCTTATAGTCAGCCACAGATCTAATGGACCGCGTCAGGTTTTATGGGTGTGACATTAGCGTTTCCACTTGGCATGGTTCCACAGGTTTCTAGCACCCCTGGGCTATTTAGTTTGTCTGAGCTGTTGCCTCTATCTTTGCCTTTAGTGCAAAGGGAACTCGCCGGCTTTTATTCTTCGTGGGGCTATTTGGGGGTCTAGACTTAAAGAAATGGGATTTCCCCGATACTTGCCAAGTGAGCCGTGCAAAAACATGCCTGGAAATTCAGCGGATGAGGTCGTCTTCCCGCAGCCGGTTGTAGTCACTCGATCGATCCCGGTCATGCCGATGCCAAGTGGCGCGAAACCATCGATGCCCAGGAGGCTCGGTCTGTCCGGTCACTATAGTCAGCGCAGCATTTTGACGTGTTTGTTTCTAGGCGACGCCGAAAAATGTGCCCATGCCGACTACAGGACTCGGTTCCCTGGTAGTCTTTGAGGGGTTAGAGGTTGCTTTTGTAATCCTTTGGGTTTGATGTCTGGGCACTAGCTGTTTTATTGTTCCCCACGATACCATAGAAAAGGAAGGACCCCGAGTCCACTTCCATCTTGCAAGGGCTTTCCCTCGATTCTTTACAGTAACTTTAACCTTCTTCCCACTTTCCGTCTGAGCGCTCTCTATCGTGACAGTTTGGGTGTGGTTTGGCTCGGCTTCTCTTGTTGCGCATTTCTCTCAAGCTCGTTTAGGCTCAGCTTTGGTACTTGGGGAATTTCAGCATCTCGTAGGGCTATAGCTTTTCTTGTTTGCCTGCAGACTTTCTCGATATACCCTCGTTTCTTGCAATGCTGCAGATGGTCGAGAAATCTGCATTCCGGCTTGGGCAATGGTTTCCCTCTGCAGCCGGCGCACTCCGGCCAATTCGCTTCTTTCCGCGGCTCATTTTTTGTTTGCGAATAAAATGGGGATCTCGTGCGTCTTCTTAGCTCGAACCCGATTGCCTCTCCCGACTCTTCGTAGTGGGTGGTGGTGGTAGGGGCTGCTTTCCTGTCTTTGGCTGGGGTTGTTTCTTTCGCTGTGTGTGTTCATCTTCTTCATGTGACCGCTGATATTCTCGCGGCTTCGGCGCGTGGCTTCCGCCGATGCTTCGTTAGCGGTGATTGTTGGGCTTGTTGAGTAACTTTACTCTTGTGCATTAAGAGTCTCTTAGCCCACAACCACCGATTCATCGCTTCATCGATGTTCAGGAAATCACACTCCACTATTTGCCTCAAGCAGCAACGAAATCGGCGATGGTCGCTCTCCCTCTTCTCTGGTCTGCTGCGGTAAAATTTGTGGTCGCTTTATTAGATTTGATAGCCACTGGGAGCGTAGTGGTGCTTGAGAATTCTTTGCAATTCTGGCTCCACGTTAGTTTGTTTAACGTCTCGGGGCTTCGCAAGGGCCTTTGCCATCTTGAACACCGTTGGTCGCAGTGGGTTTGGAACACAGCTTCGCTTGCGTTTGCGCTCTGTTCTTCCATTTCATTGCTCTCCAATACAATTTGGAAGCGGTCCATGTATAATGACTCCGCATCCTCTTCGTTAGGATTGAAAGGGTGCGGGGTGGTGGCGTTGTTTGCCATGGAAAGTCTGCTGGGCGTTTGGGCTTCTTATAACCGGTGCAGGTTTCGCGTTCAGGACGAAATTTTCCCCCCCCTATTATCCCTCGTTTCACCGAGTGTTTTATTTCGGAAAACAACACGAGGTAGACCGGGTTCCAACAAACAAAAGGCTTATTCACAAGCTTAGTCAGTAAACAGGAACATTTGGGCTGCAGCGCGAGGCCAGCCTTTTATAGCTAGGCTGCCTGCCTGCTTGTAGCCTTATGGCATTTCCTTAAATTTGCCGCCTTTCAGCAGCTCTTGTGGGATTGTTTCTAAGTGAACCAATCCAATGCTTACTTTTCTTGGCCAATCAGATTTGTAGATTTGGAGTCACCCATTTACATATAGAACACAACGAGCACTGTTTTCTGTATGTCAGGAATGAGAAGCCAGTAGTTCTTGACACTGACTCAACCATTTCTGCAACACTAGGCTTCTGAGCCAGTGGCAAGGGATGCTTAATATTGTAGCTCATCCACATCTGAAAGGCTATGTTTGTCACCTCCTCTGTGCATGTACACAAAATTTCCTGTTCATACACTCAACATTTTCTGATGCCTTTCCTCTGGAACTCAACATCACTCATTTATAAATCCAGCCTAGTCTTCCATACTATATCATAACATTTTGTGATGCAATGTAATGAAGCACAAATAATGGCTACTGGCAATAGAGGATGGCCATCCCTTGGAAGAAATTGATGAATTCTACTTGCATGTAAGCAGAACTGGATTCCAAACATGTTCTGAGTATTTTTGGATTGAAAACATGCTATTAGCTGAAAACAGTGGAATGTGGGTACATTCACAAAACTGGTTCTTCTGTTTGTTTATCATTGACCCTCTCTTGATTTTTTTTTCTTCCAGTCATATTGTGGACAAAATGTATGACAGCAGCAGCGGAATCAAGATAACGCCCAGCACCAGACAAGGCAGCTTGTATAAAGAAAGCTTTATAGGTACACATGTCACCAGTTTTGTTCTTATGTTCCTCTACAGACACATTTTCTACCAGAAAACATTTTCAGAACCTGTTTTAATTATCAGATGTGAAAAATAAAAGGGAATGCATTTTCAATTTCTTTTGTTCCACTGCTTGCAAACCCCCCACACCCCAAAAGATGGCTCATTTCAGAAATTGCATGGAAATATGCTTTAGAATATGAAGCTACCAGGGCAAGTATGTTCATGGGTAGAGGCCTAAATTAAATCTGACAGATTCAGATTCATCTCCCTAATCAGTTATGAAACTCTCTAGGAACTTCTGCAGAAAAATTTGAGAACTGAAGACAGCTCCAGTAAGTGTGGATCCAGTAACCATGGCAGAAAGAAGAGTCAGCAAGTAGACCTGCTCTTCATAATTTTTCTCTGGACACAAGACTTGAGATTGCACATACATACTCTATACACTTGTTCCCTATGAGTAGGTTGCAAGATAGTGGTGGGTTTAGAACTCTAGAAGATGAGAAAACAGCCATCTTGGTCAAACCAGAGCCTCTCTCTTCAGAAGAATGCTGAGTTTACAAACATCCTCTTCGAATCACTTTCAGAGATTTCTTGTTTCAGCTATTAGGAACTTTTGCATTGAACAGTCTGAAAAACAATGGATGATTTTTGCTTCAGTACTTAGCAAAAGTTTTGAATAGAGTTTAAGGATTTTTTTTCCTAAAACAACTTTTTTTTAATAAACAGAAAAAAGGTAATGTTTTCCAGAACTTTGTTTTTGGAAAATTACAACTGGACTATAGATCTATATAAATTTGAAATAAGAATCCTCCCATGGGAAAAATGTTTTTGTTTCTTAATTTAAAAAAAAACATGAGACTTTAAAAATTGGATACTAAAGAGAACTAGAAGGAATTAAAAATAACAAAGGAGAACATTTAAATTTAACTTATTAATCCAGAATGGAGCAACATATTTTAACTGTGGACATACTGAAGGATATTTTTGAACAATGGACCCAGAAATTAATCTTAAGTATCTGTTTTATCCTCCTTCTGTATTTTTTTAAACCATTTATTGGGGAATGTATGTTGGCAGTAACCATACAGTATATCCCCACTGTTGCTTCAATCTACGTTTTTCAGGAAGAATGTAGTTGAATTTATTCAGAAAGGTTTCTTCAAAATGACTTAATGATAACTTTTTAAATTTATCAGAAGGACATTGTATTGCTGTCTCCCTTTCTACCTGTCTTGGAGATAAGATAACAGTAGATATTGTTTGTCTGATTAACTCCATTTCTTCCTTTCAGGTTCCATACTGGTGGATTGGTTGATTTCCAATAGCTTTGCAGCTTCCCGGCTTGAAGCAGTCATGCTGGCGTCTGTGTTGATGGATGAAAACTTCATTAAACCAGTGGGAGTCCGCAGCATTGAAGCCATAAGGAATGGAGATTTGACTGAGCAATTTTTAGATGACTCTACTGCCTTGTATGCATTTGTAAGTGATGCAAACTCTGAAAGCTGAATCTCCTCCTGTATACAGATGAGGTTCAAAAGTTAGCTGTGTGAACTTACTTTGTACAGTCAAATAAGAGGTGATTATTCAGCAGGTATTCAGTCTTGGAGTCTTAGTGGACAACCAGCTAAATATGAGACAGCAGTGTGCAGCAGCAGCCCAAAAAGCTAATGCAATCCTAAATTGTATTAACAGAGGGATACAATCTAGATCAAGTGAAGTATTAATACCACTCTATAAAGCCTTAGTAAGACCACACCTAGAGTACTGCATCCAGTTTTGTTCACCACATTACAAAAAAGATGTTGAGACTCTAGAAAAAGTACAGAGAAGAGCAACCAGGATGATTAGGGGGCTGGAGACTAAAACATATGAAGAACGGTTAGAGAAACTGGGCATGGATAGTCTAATGAAGAGAAGGACCAGAGGAGACATGATAGCAGTCTCCAATATTTGAGGGGCTGCCACAGAGAGGAGGGGGTCAAGCTATTTTCTAAAGCACCTGTAGGCCAAGCAAGGAACAATGGATGGAAACTGAACAAGGAGAGATTTAACCTGGAAATAAGGAGAAACTTTTTAACAGTGAGAACAATCAACCAGTGGAACAGCTTGCCCTCGGAAGTTGCGGGAGCGCCATCACTTGAGACTTTCAAGAACAGATTGGACTGCTATTTGTCAGAAATGGTGTAAGGTCTCCCGCTTGGAATAGATGACCTACAAGGTCCCTTCCAACTCTGATTATCTGTTATCTGTTAAAGGTTCTGACCAGTTCTGGAGAACTGGTAGCGGAAATTTTGAGTAGTTCAGAGAACTGGCAAATATCACCTCTTACTAGAGATTTTACAGTATCATTCCCCTGCCACGCCCACCAAGTCATGCCCATGGAACCGGTAGTAAAAAAAATTGAATGCCACCACTGAGTCAAAGTGGGGGAAAAAGTAGGCAAACAAATGATAAAATTTTGATAAATGACTTGTACTTTCTAAAGCTTTCAATGTTTTTATCTAAGATTATGATATTAATTGGATTTTGCATAGGTGTGAACAAGCCTAGATAGATTTGGATATAAATATAACCCTGGAGAACACTGCTCACAAGGATGAAATATCTTCATCTTTGTGAACAGTGTTCTCCAGGGTTATATTTACATTGAAGTCTTACTGTGTAGGCTTGTTCACACCTATGCAAAGTCCAATTAATACCGTAATCTTAGATAAAAGCACTGAAAGTCCTTGGATTGTGCATTTTTGTTACTGTGATTGCTGGTCAGGATGTGCTTTAGGAAAACAATTAAGCACTGCAAAGTTGCTTCTGGTGGGCACCAACTTATATTAATGAACTATCTTCTTACCTTTGGATAAAAATAGCAACAGCAGCCAATGGCTAGCTCTGGATTTGCCTGCCATTTTAATTTCTTAGATTGTACTATGAAAAATAATTAAAATGGCTGAGGAGGAGAAGAAAAAGGAGAATAGCTTGGAGATCAAAGCTTGTAAAAATGAATGAAAATCAATCATGCTAAAGAATGAAATCAGTATTTGCAAAACTTGTACTGACTTTTTAATAACATAGTTCAATGCTTTTGTTTTTACTGCAGGCTGAAAGTTATAAGAAGAAAATCAATACTAAAGAACAGCTCAATATTAACATACTTGAACTGAGTGGCACAATTTTAAAGCAAGGCTTTTTGATAAAACAGGTAACCATGACTTTAGAATCTCAAGATAATCACGGGATGTGGATGAGGCAATATTTTACTGGTTACTTCTAAAGCTCTTTTGGAAATAAAATGGCATTTTAATAGAAAACCACCACAATTTAATTAATGTACAGTTAGCAAATTAATTAACACATGAACTAGACTTAGATGGTAACTAATTGAAACTCTGCCCGCTAAGTTTCTGTTAAAAAGGAAGTGCTAGAAATAGAGAATAAATAGAAGCAATCTTCTAACCATAATATGTGACTTAATGAACACATAGTTTTCCTCTCAGTCTGATACAGAAAGTGACAGCCAAGCATCATTGTCTTGTTTTTGCCATGGCAAAATTTCTACGCAGTACAGTCTACACCAGAAGGCAGGCCACTGGGTCACACATTACTTCTGAAAGCTTAGGGAGTGGCCCTCACAAACCAGTAAAATTTATTTACAAATTGTAATTTATAATATGACAGGTAGAGAGAAATTATTCAAGTAGAGAATGGCTAGAGAGCAATCTTATTTAATGATATTTAATTTTGTTGTTAAATACAATTAAATAAAATCCAGTCTTATTGTGAATTCAGCCATTGGTTTGGGCACTTGAAAATTTTAGGCACCCCTGAACTATGCTCATTCAAACAATTTGGAGGATTATGGTGTTTCCTCAGACATTTACATATACAAATATTTCTAACCATTTCATTTATGGCAGCTTCTCAGTAATAATAAAATCAGTAGATCAGCTGTGGTCTACTGTCCTTAACTGACCTTCACACCTTCTTGTGGTCTCACAAGGTAACTTGTGCAACACCCAACCTCAAGAAGAAGGCCCTGAGTGCCAACAGCTGCCTCACAGTCAGTCCAGGTGTGCTTTGTCAGCAGCAGATGTAAGAAGATATTGAAAATCAGTTAGGAACAGGAGGGTAAGGACCATGCAGTGCAAGGGAGCAAAAGGACCTAGATGGGGTGGGGGGAGATAGGTAGGTGGGGCTTGTTGAATTGCATCCTGAGATTTCAAATGCAAGAGGCGGTTGCCAAGTGCCTGAATTTTTTATCCCATGACCACAGGAGCTCTTCAACAGCTGTAACTCTGGAGCATCAGGATCATTTGTTCAGCATCATCATAACTTTCAAACAGTGCCTGAACGAATGGTTATTAAATGAGGACCACCTTAGTTTGTCTTTCCACCTGTGGCTGCTTCTGCAATGATAAACCAGGGGTGGGATTCAAATTTTGTAACAACCAGTTCTGTGGGCATGGCTAGGTGGGTGTGGCCATGTGACTGGGTGGGTGTGGCTCTCCCTTTTTTTTTTTTGGCACCAGTGCTACGCCCGCCTCCATTTTTTGCCTTCCTGGGCCTCAGGGAAGCCTCCTGGGTGAAGCAGTGAATAAGTGAAGGGAATCCAGGCACAGCTGATCATCGGGAGGGGAAAAAATACCTTTAGGAGTGATGGGGAAGAACGCAGTCAGCAATGTCAGGCATGCGCACAATGTTGCACATATGCGATAAGGACTGACTGGGCAGAGAGGGGCAGGGCCAGTCAAGGGCATGACTTGCCGGTTCTCCGAACTGTGCAGAATCATAACCGGTTCTATAGAATCTGTCCGAACTGGTAGAATCCCACCCCTGGAGTAAACAGATAATGTTACATTCGTTCTCTACTACTGACAATTACAAGAGAGCTGTGTTTTGGAGAAAAAAATTAAATTTATTTTCCAACTTTCAGGGACACAAAAGAAAGAACTGGAAAGTCAGGCGCTTTGTCCTGAGGTCTGATCCTGCTTTCTTACATTATTATGACCCCACAAAGGTGAGACAAAGCCATTGCAATCTTCAAAACTCCCTACAGGGGTGCCCTTGGGGAATGTTCCCCCTCCCCTCCCAAATGCCTTAACACTGTTGCTGATGGGGAGGAGGAATGAATTTTGCATGTATTTCAGAAAGGTTGGGGGCAGGATTCCTTGAGATCTCTTCACACTGGATCCTAAATGGCCCACAATACTTTTTGAGTAACTTGTACTGTGCTGTAGTTCATTTCCATATTAGCTGTAAGTCAATGTGCCAATTAAAGGCCCTGTCACACTGCCCAACGAATGCAAAACGTTTGTAAAAAGGACACAGCGGACGAGAAAAATGTTCCATCCGTTGTTATCTGCTCTCAAAAGGGGCAAAAATTTGCATAACCAGAGCAGATAACACGGAAAGGAACGGACGGGGGAGGACGCAGGGCGGATGGAAAGCGGATGCAGAGCGGATGCGTAGAGGATGCGTAGAGGATGCAGAGCAGATTCAGAGCGGATGCGTAGAGGATGCATAGAGGATGTGTAGAGGATGCAGAGCAGATGCGTAGTGGATGATGCAGATGCGATTTGCATCCGCTTCATCCTTTCTCCGTCCATGCTACTAACGCTGCGCGTCCGTTCCGCTTCCTCCCCTGCGTCCGTATTACGCACTGAACGGATTTGAGTTGCGCGGATTGTGCAGCGGATTGCCTTAGGGATATAGTAGATGCGTAATGGATGCAGAACGGATGTCCCCCGTATGCCTAGAGGATGCAGAACGGATGCGCTGGATACATTTTCCGCTCAAAAGTTTTGAGCAGCTCAAAAAACTTCCTGAGCGGATGAAATGTCAATAGACGGGCTGGACGGATAGAGAGGAAGCAAACGGAGGCAGTGAGTAGCAGAAGGAGCCATCGGCGTTAAGGATGGCAAGTGTTTTTCTCCATTTTACATCCTCTTTCCATCCGTTGGTGCAGTGTGACAGGGGCTTAAATACAGAATCTAAAAAAATAGCTTAATACAGCACACTTGCTTTGGGAACAGATATACCTTGTGGTTATTGTTTTCTGTCATTGAAAAAGAACACATTTGGGTTTGGAGATGGGACAAGTTACATTATGGAATTTCAGCAAGATACATACTGCTGAAGGTTCCCCCTCCCCCCCCCATGCAAATATGATACATATAGGGATCCTGTCCTCTTTTTTTTTACTCTGGTTAGAGAATGAAAATCAATTCAGAAGAAAAATAGATTTTATATAAAATGATTTTCTAATACTACTCAGCTTAGAGTTCGACGTTATTCAACCATTTCGTTAGGAAGAAGTGCTAGGAAGATTTTGCTGATTGGGAGCCACCCTGAGTTTGATATAAGATGAGCAGTGATATAAATGTTTTAAAATAAACAAACTGTGTTTGTTTTATCAGCGCCATTTGAGGATTCTGGTTAGATCTCAAGTCATTTCCTATAATCTGTAATTCTATGCTGCTTGTGTTTGAGATCTGGGCGAACTCAACTATGTGTGTTTGAAGCCAGAGTGAAACATGATGTCTCATTTACGATGTGTCATGGCTTAGTGATAGAGTTGCTTGTCTCAGTTGTGCTCATTTACAAGGTTTACTGTAGTCCTATCTTTTAAATCTTCCAACTCTCCTAAACTTGTGAAGAGACCGTTTTGGAAGTCTGACCTTATCCCAGATAGTTCCTAACTATCAACTGGCCCTTATACTCTTTTGAACAAAAATACAGTCCCGTCCAAAAATCACTCTGAGCTTTTGCTTGTGACAAAATAGCTACACAACATATCAAGATGGGGAGAGGAACCTAAGAGATTTTAAACATTTCCTTGTGCATTGGTGGTAAGAAAGTTTCTTTCTCCAGAACCACTGTGATGGTTCAGGGCATGGCTGTGATTCTTTGCTACTGGTTCTCAGTGTTGTGAGTCAGCAGAAGAGAAGTTAAGTCCAGACTGTCTTCAGACTGCTTTTTAAAGGACTGAAAAAAATAGAATTGTTGGCGGCATAGGAGTGCCTTGAGGCAGTGTAAAGTGTTTGTGAAAGTGCTATTTAATCCCCAGATTGTCGAAACCTTTTAATCAACTGTGGAGATTATACTTAAAGCCTAATGTGTCATGCCAATCTGCTGCTGCTCAGCTTGTGGAAACTAAAATCTGAGAAAAAACATTGTCGTTGCTTTTCAGTTTCAGTTTCAGTTGACAATGAGAACCACTTTAAGATATCCTGAATCACATGTGGCAGTGCTTATAAGGCAGTGTTCACATTACCATGGTTTATCATGTCATGCAAACATATCCACATTACCACTGCCTTTTTAAATACCTACTACAGTCAACAATTGGGAAAGGACCACAAATCATCTCCTTAAATAGAGTCAGACTCAAGCAAAACTTTCCTTGCTTGGGTCAAATTTGTTGAATGGAATGTAACATTTTGATTATTAGCTTTACTCACATTGGTCCACTTTTTTTTTTCTCCTATAGGAAGATAACAAACCCGTTGGGGGATTTTCTCTCCGTGGTTGCCTTGTTTCAGCACTGGAAGACAATGGAGTCCCAACAGGCAAGTTATTACCTTGCAACATCCAGTCTTACTGTTATTTTGATAGCTTTCTTTCTTTTTTGTTCATTGATAAAGACTAGAATGGTCCTTCATTCATTATTTCCAGGGGCATGGGAAGCAGCACATATTATCTCTTTCCCCCTTCAGCTGCCCTTGTCTCATTTTCAGACCATGTGTAACACAATAGAGGACAAGCACAAAACACAGGAGAGCAAATGGAATCAGGATTTTACCAGCAACTCCTTTTAACACCTAGCAAAGCCTATTTTTGCTAAGGAATGCTTGTGATAAAGAGCTCCTAGAGCCCATCCAATGCATTGGATCTTGTGCTAGGGCCAGTTCTTAGAAGTGGGGGAGGGTGCGCAAAATATGGATGCTCCACACCCCAACTCTCTCTCATTTTAGCCATATTATACACAAACAACGGCACACCTTTCTCAAAGTTGTAGCAAAAGTAGCTGTCCAAAAGGGAAAAACCCTCCCTCCATGTTTCTTTAACTCAAAGTTCACCAGGATTGCTTAGGGGAAGACAATCACAGCAGCAAAAATGGCTATGGTTTCTCTTCAGAAATGAAAAACTTAAGCTACCTTAAATTCCCAGATAGAATAAAATAGATTCCAAAAAGAAGTACTGCTTAGTTGCTCACATGGACCATTTGCCTCACTCTTGAAAGCATTTTATATATGACTTAAGCAAAGTTCATGTAATGCAGAATGGAAAAGCGGGTTTAGTGTGTCTTCTACAATATCTTATTCTGACATTCTCCCTCTGAGAGATTATTGGTACTTCAGCAGTTTTTTATCTTTTTTGTATGTGTGGGGGGGTGCCTTTGCGTATTTTTTTTTAAAATCCCAGCAAGTACCTGGAAAAATCCTCATAGTTTTCCTGGATTTTCAGAAGTGGTTTGCCATTGTCTCCTTCCTAGGGCTGAGAGAGAGTGACTGGTCCAAGGTTACCCAGCTGGCTTTTTGCCTCAGGCAAGACTGGAACTCGTGATCTCCCAGTTTCTAGCCTGATGCCTTAACCACTGCACCAAACTGGCTCTCTCTCTACAGATAGTCATAACTTATGGCCATAATTGAGTCCAAGGTTTCTGTTGCTAAGCGAGATAGTTATCAATTGTGCCCCATTTTATGACCCTTCATGCCACCCTTGTTAAGTGAATCACTGCAAATATTAAAGTATAACACAGTTTTAAGTGAATCTGGCTTCCCCGTGCAATGGTTATAAGTTTGAAAAATAGCCAATAAGTCACTTTTTTCAATGTCGTAATTCTGAACAATCATTAAATGAATGGTTGTAAGCTGAACACTATCTGTATGTCCTATTAAATGACTGTTTTCTTTTGCAGGAGTAAAAGGAAATGTGCAAGGCAACCTCTTCAAAATTATCACAAAGAATGATATTCACTATTACATACAAGCTAGTTCCAAGGCAGAAAGAGCTAATTGGATTGAGGCAATCAAGCCACTAACATAGGAGATGTATCAAAGTTGCATTTATGGGACAGTTTAATACAAGGACATTAAAAAGGAGCTGGGTTCTTTTTTCTTTTGAGATTGCTGGCTGAGTTGTTTTAGCCTGGCATAGTTAGTACCTGACAGATCTACTATATTTAGGCTTTTTCTCTGAAGCAAGGAAGCATATTATGACACATCCACTTCATCAGAAGTTCCATAAATTGTGACAATAAGACATGTTGATTGCCTGCACTATTCTGCAGTTTGGAATATGCTGTCCGGAACCCCCATCTGAAATAGAACTAAATTGGCTGCAGAAGAAAAACTAATCTGGAACCAGCATTCTGGAACCAAATCTGGCTCTTTCAAAACAATTTTGTACAAATTCCTTAATGAACTACTGTATATCTTTAGATATCATACTTGCAGGGCCTCTTTCTCTTCTATTTAACTTGTGGGAAGCTTCAGGGATGACAGCATTATTCAAGAAGGTGAAGACCAAGAATGTTGCTGCTTAGTATTTACATTTTGAAGACAGGAACAAATTCACCATATTAATATTGCCATGGGTTTCTAACTCATAGTGCCCTAGATTTCCTGAGGGAACAAAGTTTGCTGTTTGCCTCCTGTTCCTAGCCAGGCCCAGCATAACTTTAAATCAATTATCCTGTCAGTCTGACCTGCGCTACAGGATTCCTGTAATGATAAAAAGAAAGATGAACTGAACAGCTATCAGGTGCTACACTGAGTTCCTTGGAAAAGGGACATTTCTATTAAATACACTGGGATGGCAATATGAAGTCTTATGTGCTGGCTGCTGTTCTCATACGGTGGGAGTGGAAGAGGAAAAATGTCTTAAATATCATACATATATATAATCTGAGCATAAGTTCAGATTTTACTTAAAACTGGTATTGGAATACTTAGAATTGTTGGAAAGATCAGTTATATTTTACCATTAACACTGAGATGGTGGACTCTAGATGCTGCCAAGTTTCATTCTCCCTCACCCCATAATTCCATTCATTGTATATGATCCTGCACGAATGTAAACACTGAGTAGTGATTTAAATGTTCATATTTTTATTTTAAAAATAAACCATTTTTTTTACTCTTGTATTCCTTAGCTTCCTAAAATTTCTTTTTAAAAAATAACCATTTGGGGACTCTGCGATCACATTAAGTGAAGGCATCCTGAGCAGTGCTAGGTTAAAAAGTTGGACAGGTATACCTCAAAGCTGGGTCAAATGTTCCAGAATATAGAGTTCTCTGGGAAAATGCTACATCTTCACAAGATGGAAGTTGCATTTTTTATAACAACAAAATGCTTGTTTATTTTTATGTGATTTATATTGTGCCTTTTGTATGGGAGCTTGAGACAATACCCATGCTCTGTTTCCATGCCCCTCTTGGTAATAACCTTGTAAAATAGGAAAGGCTGAGAAAGAGTGATTGAATTTTGTGTAGAAAACCATGTATAGATAATGTTGGAAGAAAGCATCCCTCTTAAGATAATAGGAGCCTGGAAAAGATGCTCTCATTGGACAAGTGTGTATAAAATCATTTTGGTAAATTGATAGGAACATCAATAGGATAAAAATATTTAATTCTTGTAGCGCAAACTTGATTCAGCACTGGAATCTATTCTTCCAATCAAATGTTTTTTGCTAAGAGAATGCTCTGATCTTAATTGGAGAGAAAAGTGACGTGAAGTTCAATGCAAGAGAAACATATTGCTTTGAGTTAAATAGAATAGATAGTTACACACAATTATTTCATTTTCATTTTTTTCAACATAGCATACACATTTACCTGGGAACAAGCTCCAATGAACATAGTGTAGCTTACTTCACAATTTTTAAAAAATGTGCTGAAAACATCTTTATGCATATAATAGTCTTCCTCTTAGAAATTAATATAAAATCTCTGTCCACCTGCAGCTCTCTCATCCCAAAGCTTGTAATCAGATATAACAGAATAGACCTGCAAGACTCCCAGAATCCTGAACTAAAGTAAAAAGCAATGTTTCAATTATTTTGCTGGGAGGGGGTGGGATTCTAAGAAAACGTAACAGACCAACATTTCAAAAGGCACACATTAAGGCAAAGAAAAGAAAATGCAAAAAGGACTTTTGCCATAAAGCAGTAATGATATGGGATTATTTATTATAGAGATGGAAAATTTATGAATCTTCGGGCATTGAGTTAAAACTCCTAGGATCTTTTGCAGTTAGTCATTTTGCCTAGGACTGCTGAACGTTGTAGCTCAACATTGGGAAGGGCATTTATTATTTTCTTCAAGCCACCTTGGTAAGCTTGAGGTCTCCTGAGATTTGCAAAACAGTCATCCTTTGCACAGGCTGCACACGGTGACTGAAATTACACAACTGCCGTCCGTCAAGCAGGATTCGGATCTGCTGATGTTCACATAAAAGTTCCATCTTAAAATGAACAAAAGGCAAAAGAAATTGTTGGAAAGTTGTGCATGCAAACACCTTGCAGATAGTTAAATGTCATGGTACTTCAAGCAAGAATATTAATATTTCAATATTTAGTGAATTATAAGAAATAAGATTTGGGCAATATATACAAATGCACCAGCACCAAGTATTCTTAAAGACAACCAGATTATCCCAAACAACAGGCTGGTAACTATTGGTCTAGATTCTCTTCTTCTTGCTCCTGTAGAAGGTAAAGTAGAAAGCAATGTTTTGTATGAATGGGGCCACAAATTCAGTCTCTCCAGGTTAAAGGATGGTGGGGAAATTTTGTTTGTTTTAAAATTTATTTGTCATCCATCACGTATCCAATAACTTTGAGCAACTTACAATATAACTTCCTGCAGCTTGGAACCACACTTTTTTTATCAATATTTTTGTCCTGGTTTATAGATTTGAGAATTCTTGTAGAGTAAAATGTCAAAGGATTTGAAGAGCTGGAGAATGCTGCTGTTGAAGATTTGGAGGACTGTCAGTTAACAATGGGAATTAGGTAACATTTTTTTTTCTTTTTACAACCTCTTAATCCTGTTATTCAGGATGGAGTCAGAGCAACTGAATGGAGCTGAGCATCTTCTGATCAGATGCCCTTCCGGACATCTATGTGAAGTTCACAGCAAATATTTTATCTTTGTGCCTCATAAACATCTCCCGCTGCCTTCTAAGTGGGAGGCGAACATCTTCACCTCTAGGCCACCACGCCGCTCAGGAATTAGGCAACATAGATTGCCAGGCATAAACTTATTAGAATGTGCAATACTTCAAATCTGAAGATACAAAGAGTCTTCAGAATACATAGGGCACAATAACAGGAAAAGATACAGCTGCTTTAAAAAGTTGAAGTTTGATGTTAAGTCACCTTTTTGCCTTTGAATCTTTGAATCCAAAGTTATACACAGTCTTAAGACTCTGTATGTGTGTGTGCCTGTGTGTGTGTGTGTGTGTAAGAAAGAGAAAGATAGATTACCTTAAATGAGTCCTCTGCTGTAAATGGAAAGTAGGGAATTGTCTTTTCCTCTTTGCCCCATTTCCCAGCAATTTGCGAATTCCGGACAATGGATTTTTCACTAAAGCTGACGACAAGTAATAATCCAATATCCCTGGTTGCGTGATCATCCTTCGGTTCACAAAGCAAAGTCACTGAAAAACTACAAAAAAGTAATATGCATTAATTCAGGTGTCTCCAACCTTGGCAAATTGAAGTCCGCCAGGCTTCAAGTTGCCATGATTGGAGACCCCTGCGTTAACGAACTACAGAATTTAGCAATGCAAAATGACAGCATATGATTTATAAAGAGCTATTCCTTCTCTTTCTCCTTCCTAATATTCCATGCCACCCATTATCACCAGGCTCTAAGGGATGTACAAAATGTTAAAAACAATCTCTACAATAAAACACCATAATTGCCCTGGAATAAAATAATCCCTCAAATATAAAGAATCTATACAAGAAGTAGCATCTTCCCAACCATTAAAATTTGAAATTCCACTTTCAAAGTTTTCCAACCATGTGCACAGTCATTTATTTCCACAATATGTAGCAAATATGATGTACTCTACCAGCAATAAAAAAATCAATTATATTTCTCCTAACTCAGCCCTGTTGGTATAATACTAAAAGTGAATGAAACTCATAGCCAAAAAATGATTACGATTAATTAGCAACGTCTTGCATAAATGCTTCCAGATCAAAATCTCCAAGCAATAGTAAATAAAACTATTCAGTTATTTTTACTCCTCTTAACTTGTGGGTGAATATGAAAAGAAAATAGATGGGAAAAACTAGTTGGGGAAAAAAAAACCAAGGTATTGGAAATGAAAAATAAAGAGGAAGGCAAAAATAGAGGGCTCATTACAGATTATTTGCAACATTGTTTGGATTATCCATATGATTCTATCAATCAGACAGGTTACAATTTGCACAATACAAACAAATGGTATAAAAGATATGGGATGGTGATGTCATTTTGTGTAGTGTGATATAAATCTGATTTTTGATGTAGTAAAAGCAGGAAATAATCCCCTTTTGATGAAAAATAAATAAATTGACCTGTTACACCCACCAGAAGTATGTCATTTGAAAACGTATTTGTGGGCTTTGGCGCAAAAATCCAGATAATCACTAGAAGACAGCAAAGCTGTCAACCTTTTGTAGTTCTCAACCTTTTCTTCACCACAGACCCCCACGGACCATGGCCACGAACCAACCAAGACTTTATTCAAGATTTAAATCATAACATTTCTTGAAGCCTTTGCAGACTCCGAACATTCGCAGATCATAGGTTGAGAACCACTGTTTTAAAGCATTGCTGCTGTCTGGAAAGGAGTTGGATTCTTGCCAGTCAGATCTAATCTTATGTTAGTCTGGTGTAGAAAAACCAACAAAATCCACAGCATCCTAAGACTTAGGATGTATTAGTAAAATACATTATTATAATTACATTATAATACATAATGTAAAATACATTATTATAATGTGTCTTATAATGTATAATTATATAATGTATATAATGTAAAATACATTTCATAATGTGTTTATATTATAATACATTATTATACATTATTATATATTATACATTATTATATATATATAATATATTATAATACATTATTATAATGTACTTTTAATATAAAAACAACTACTGTATATAAAACTAGTGTTCTAGTTTGTGTAAAATTAAGGCATTGGACAAGAAACCAGGAGACTATGAATTCTGGCCCTTCCTTTGGCACAGAAACCAGCTGAGTAACTGTGGGCTCATCACACTTTCAGCCCAACTCACCTTACAGGGTTGTAGTTGTAGGAAAAATAGGAGAGCATTATGTATACTGCCTTGAGTTTCCTAAATACAGGTAGATTTTAAATCAAACAATGTTTCAGATGCATCCAGAATCTCAATGATTTGTAAATTGTTTAGGGAAATAAAAACAAATAGTTTAGAGGAAATGGGGAAAAAAACAAATGCTGGCGATTACATTAACAGACACCATGGACAAAAAAGGTGTGGGTGACAAAGGAATTGTTCAGCAATAAGCTGCCATTGTTCAGCTTATTACCCCATGAAATGTCATTTTTAAAAAATGTCATTCCAATTCAAGCGAAAGTTGACAAAATGATCCTGCTGGTCTTTTATAAGACCTTAACGTCCTGGTTTTGTTACCAAGCTCAGGGATCCTGGTGTGTGGCAGAGCCTATTCAATGGTTGTGTTGATTTATTGTGGGTTGTTCTGTTTTCACCTTTGTTGTTGATAATGTGCGAGTTGTTTTTTATTGTTATGCCTTTTTGTGGTGTTTTAATTGTTGAGAACCATCAAAAGTCATGAATTGGAGGATATAAATTTACATAAATATAAACTGAAGGAAGGAAGGAATGAAAATGTCTTTTTAATGTAAAACGAACAAGGCTGAAGAATTCAGAAAATGAGAAAAATAAAAAGGGGGGGGGAACATGTAAGTGCAAAATTCATTCATACATGTATTTGATGGCATCCAGGACATCTTTCCCAAATGACCACGTCTCTCAATATTTGGAAACTTCTGATCTAATCCAATCTTCTACTCAATGCAATATTTACAATTCGAATGCATCCTTTTTCCCATTTCCCCCCCACTGGCCTCAATTTGGAAATTACATTACAAAAACTAATTGTCTGAAATAAAATGCCTTGCTCAGGAATAAGAAATGTCTTTTTATTCCACATTTCTTTTTATGTTCTCAAAGAGAAGGAAAGAATCTTTTTATCAGAGAATCCAACAGTCAGTCTGCCTTTCTTGTCTTTCAAATAATGTGTTTTGGCCCTAATGGGCAATTTAACTGCAGCTCAAATAGCAGGTCATATACTTACCTTTTGGGACTAGGATATATCATACCCATGATAGTGATTTTCATAGTTGGCCTCAGTCCACCCTTAATGTCACCGACATACTTCTCTGTCTGAATGTGGTTAAAAAAACCATTCTAAATATGTGGTTAAAGATGACATTTATAACATTAAAAATTACTAAGATTCAGAGCATTTTGATAATAGCTCTAATAGTCCACAAAATTGTTAAGCTTTCTTAACATTCAAGGAGAGGCTAAAAAGCCATCCCACAAGGAAGGCTTGAATTTGGATTCCTGAATGGGGTATCAGGCTGAATTCAGTGTCCATTTCTAGAATTCTATAGTACATAATAACATAGAAAACTAGGCAACAATTACAAACATGTTCATTATTAACCTACAAACCTATTAATGCACTGATTATTTTCCTAACAGTAAATGCCTTTCAATGCTTTTCTGCCTGTTTTTCTGAAAATTCACAGCAATAAAGAGGAAAATGGAAGGACAGTTCAGTTCTATGAAATGGATTTCATTGAAGTCTACCTTAAATCAACTCAACACTCTGCTATTCATTACATCATTAGAACCCTTATATTTTTTAGATGCTTTGCTGGAATATAGTGAAACTTAGGTGATCTAGGCCCCAGCTGTGGAGCAATTTCTGTGATACTACATTTTATATACAGAATTTCAATGCAGACGAATTATATTCCACAGGTTTGGTAAATCAAGATTACAATCGCCTTCTCATTTTCTGTTCAACTTGTTTATTACTCTATTGAAGATCTTGTTCAGCAATGGAAAAACACTGTTCCCAGAATGGAGAGATACTTTTTAAGTATTTTGCATGAATAAGTGTTAGGGATGTATGTCTATTCTATACACTCCCTTCCTATACAAATGCAAATTATTCATACATAAATACTGTATATAAAATCACGCTGGGTATTAATCCCCACACATATAAGAAACTCTCATTTAGTTCAGTAGTACTTTACAAAATCTATAGTTCTAAGTGTTTATGATAACTATGCATATTTTGTGATTCTCCCTGGCTACACTGAAGCCTAAATAATCTCACAAGTGAACAATACTTCAGGCTGTGCAAATATTTCTGATTCTTAACTATGTCAGCCTTTTCCATAAAATAATTATATCAAGAAGCAATTTTAATCAACTTCAATATTAAAACATGAGATAATGCAAGGAATAAATAGTCGTTTTTCTCTGGTTAGTTTCAAGTTTGTAAAACAGAAAATACACTTTTTTTGTTTACCCTTCTAAATAAATTTACTCAGAAGTAGGTCTTGTTTTGTTTACTTACATTTGTGCACCTGTCATTATCTGTCATTTTTTTGGCTTGCTATATTCTTTAGAAATGATCCAAAAACTTTTGTTCCTGTTTCTGTACATCCACATAAGAAAAAAAATGACAGAATAAAGAGGGGGTATCATAGGGAACATAATCTCTAAGAAACACCAGCTAGGCCCCACCCTTGCATATAGCTGAGTCACAAAAGTCAGTATCTTCAAAATACAACCGGAATAGTAAGAAGGAAGCTCAGTTGCTTTGCCTTCTCTCCCAAGCATCAACAACGGGTAGTTTTTGCATGGTGCTAACCATACACAACATCATCCAAGGAAAAATCTCTGAGAAGATGTTGTCTGTAAATCAATACTTGGAGAATATTGTGCCACATAATGAAATATTTTGGTGGTCTCCGTTCAGAGACAAAAGGGCTCTTCTCTTCAGGGCAAAATAACCAGAAAAATTAAAGATGTGCTGAACCAGCTATAATTCCAATGTCTTTACGAACTTGATTTTCAAAGATTACAATCGCATGGATTTCAAAAAGGTGAACAAGCTTAATACCAGTGAGATGTAATGGTAAATAAATAATGGCGATTATATTCATGGAATGTACAATTGGAAATGTTAATGCTTTAGAAACTAAACTATTACAGAATCCTGGAGCAAACTGGGGAGATTCTGCAAATACTGTTTGGCCCATTGCCAGTAGAGGTCACTTCCTGTATGAGGAAGTAATGTCATCCTCCTCCTCCCACACTCAGCCTGTTGCACATGGACTCTGCATCTGGGTTTTCAGCTTTGGTTCAAAACTCCTCAGTCTTCAACCCTAGAAGCTTCATTCAATCCTTAATGTCTTTGTGGGCACCGATTCTATTTTTGCCCAGATTGGGAGAAACAAACCCTCCTTGCTTTCCCACTCCCCCAACCACAGCACTGCAAATGTCTCCTTTCCTTTCCTTTCCTTTCCTTTCCTTTCCTTTCCTTTCCTTTCCTTTCCTTTTCCATCTTTTTCCAAACATCTTTAAGTTGCAAGGTAGTAACATTAAATGAAACTAAACTGATTATAGGACCAGATCCAGCTGTCCAGCTGCATTTAAAAGACAAAGGCCACTCTTTTGAAGATAGTAAAGTCCACATTTTGGACAGAAAAGACTGTTGATTTGAAAGAGGGGTCAAAGACATCATCTACCATACAAAGGGGGAGGAATGTCACATCATCCATTTCCAATCTACAACACAGTCTTTTCAATAGTTCCAAGAAGGCTCCACACCTATCTGCATTACTCAGGTAACCCTGACTATACAAATAAACCTCCAGGTGGCCTCAATGACTCTCTAAAAGAATGCAAATGACCAGCTGTCATCAGGGAGTAGAAAACTTTCCATTCCCCACCATTCAGTCAGAGCTGAAGATGTTTCTTGGATGAGAAGCGAAATATCTTCAAAGAAAAACCAGAAAGTCCAGCTGCCTCTTGAAAAAGCACCTTTCGGACAACTATGATCTGGATGACTGAGAATCTCCATAGACATTTAAACTGAGTATCAGAGTCTCAATACTACAATAAGAGGAAAAGGGGTTTAGGTAGAGGATATAATGTGGGAAGACAGCTGACTCTGTTTACATGAACAATAATTTCCATTGGGACTGACAATGACCTGAAGCAGTTGGGCGTGCACATACATGTGCTGACAGTTATGACATGACAGTTATGACGTGCTTCAAAGCAATCCCAGGAGCCTTCCAAAAAAGAGCTGGAGCATTGGCACTTTGTGCTAATCAACTTCATGAAATAGCTCTCCTTTCAAGTGCTTTACATTTTGCTTAGCAAGACTGAACAGCAACCATGATTCTAAGGGAAACCTTTCCATGATAAATGTTCCATCCCTGCCTTTAAAGAAAGAGCGCTGACACCAGGCTGTCTCTGAAGTGATAGATTTATAAAAGAAATTTTGTTTCCTAACCTATTCTTTTTCACATGGGTTCAATTCAAAATAACTTAAGGAATAAGGCAAATTCTATGGGAGAAAAGACAGAAAAGTTATGTTCCTTGAATGGTGTGTGTGTGTGTAAAATAACAAAATTGGAAGGCATATTGGAGGTCTTCTAGTCCAACCCCCTGCCTAGGCAGGAAACCCTACACCACTTCAGACAAATAGTTATCCAACATTTAAAAAAAAAAAACTTCCAGTGTTGGAGCATTATATATATAGGTGCTCACCAAGAAAGAAATTTTTCAATTGACCATTGCAACATTAGTATTTTGTATATTATTATTAACACGCTCTGATGCTAAGGAGTTCTACTCCCCCTCCCCATCTGAAAAGAAATCTGTTCCAAATGCAAAACGCAAACAGAGGAGTTTCAGTTTCAGAGCACCAAGCAACTTTAGTATAGAACAGTTGAGTTAAACCACGCCCAGGTTCATTGCTGTCTCCTTCTTGCTCACACAGCACTGTTTCAGTTTCCAAACAGCCCTCAACTCTCTCACACTGACAGGATGCTAATCAGATGAATACCGATGAATACTGTGGATAGAGGCAGAATTCCCCTTCTGATTTCCTTCCCAAAAACTAAGCCCGACCACATAGCTTCGCTATGAAACTGTGTGGTCGGGCTTAGTTTTTGGCAAGGGAAATAATAAAGGAACCTAAACGTGTCAAGAAAGTGAATAGGATAAGTAGGCGATCACTGATAGGCTATAGCTTATTAAAACTATACCATTACAGAACAATTTATTGAGAGCCATGTACATTCCCTACAAGGAGAAAAGAGTAGTCGAATTATACATTGTGCATAAATTGCACTGGTTTCAAATAAAATGGTGATTTGAAGTCTCTGCATATTCCTTGAGCATTGCATTTTTTTTCAGGAGGAAAGGACAGACCTGCCTTGGAAAATGTCTATTGAGATTCTTGTTCAAAGCAATTCCTAATTTTTTTTTTTTACTGAAGGACCTCACAGCACAGGTTCCACTCTCCAATTCGCCTTGGGGAAAAGTTACTAAACTGAGCTGGGCTGGATTAGTAGTTGGATGGGAGATCACTAAGAAACCACGGGGACGTAGACCAGACTAGGAAATTAAAACAAAACAAAACAAAACACCACCCACCCCGGAACAAGAGTAGCTTTTTTAGTTTTGTATACTGCTATCACCCAATTCTGTGGACGTGTCCACACGTGTCCTTGCGTGTCCACACGAACATTCGCACTGGATCGAAAAGACCGTGAGGATCACTGCCTTTGCCTGGTCCACCTCTCAGGACTCAGAGAAATTATTTCTCTGCTTTCCTTCCTTTTTTCCCATAAGAGTCGGAAGCGAAGAAGAAGCGCCTGCTGTGTTGCGAGATCCCAGATGCACAAATCCAGACACGGTCGCAACGGCCGAGATTCGTACAGCGCAACTCGGGATAACTCTCAAGCCAAGAACCTTTGCGCAGCCGCATTCGCACCCTCCGCGGGGCAGGGCCGAACAGGTAGGGAGGGAAGACGGGAGACGAAAAGGAAAAGCGTGAGCGCCTTCCCGTTTCAATGACGGCGCTTGCCCAAACTCGTTGCCCGACGAAGCAATGGCGTATTTCCCTACCAGTCCGCCCGTGACGTCACTGGCCTGTCAGATCACCTGACACGCTGTTCAACATGGCTGCGGCCATTACGTTCGATGGCATCGGGAAGGAGGGGTTGCGCAGAAAATAGTAACACGGTTATTCTTATTTTTCGTCCCCCAGGTGAGTCAGGCTAGAGGCGAGAACAGTTACCTCTTTTACAAGGCGGAGATCTGAGGGAACAAAGAGACCGTGAGAGGTCAAACTCCGAGACCGAAACAGGGACTTTCATGTCTGGGAAAGTTTTGCACAGGCTGCTCTCATCAAAGGAGACGGCGCGTCCATCAGCAAATTCAGACGGGCAGACCTTTCCCTGTCGTTACCTGCGTTTGCTGTGATGCAGACGGCGACTTACTCGCGAAGGCGTGGCTTCGAAAAGTTTTGGAGGCCGCCAGACCCCAGTGAGGCATTCTTAGTGTTAAGACTGTTAACAATATTCCTTAGGTGTAGGACCACCCGGTCTGGCCTGCGGGAGTCTGGACGACCACTAGATGGCGGCCAACAGCCAGCGAAAAACGACTCTTTGTTGGGAGCTAACCAGTCTGCTAGAGTTAGAAGACTTTTTTCAGAGTACCTGTTGAAGAAGTGGAAATCATGTGAATTGGATACATTTAGACCTCAGGAAGAAGGATAGATTGCTTGGACATTTTGATTTAGTGGGGAATTCTAGTTACTATTTCTCATAGTTGTAAAAATAATACTGCAAACGTTTTGTGCACAGTTTCCCAGCAGAATTAACTAAGTCTTAAGTAGTTCTGCTGATTGAAATGAGTTGTACGTAAACAAGGATGTTTTTGCAAGTTATTGATTTTTGGTGCAGATTTTGGTAGAGTCACTTAGGGTTTGGAAAGCTGGTAAAGGGAATCTGTCGACAAAGAAACTTTTCTCCACCTGCGTGATGAGAGTGATGAATTTGGACTTTTAAATCAGAAAACAGTTATTGTAGTTTTTTAGCTGGCGAAACTTTGGAGAAAGACTAAAGTCCTTTTTTTTTTTCCTTTTTCCAAAATCTTTTCATTTTAGGAAATACATTATAAGCAACACCTCTATATATATATGAAATATATTTAAAAACAGGAGCTGATGAATCAAGGTTTTGCCTTTTGAAGCAGGAAAATGTATCCATTTGGTAGGGAGGAAGAAGCATCCCTTGAACGACTCTTCTGGTTCTTCTCTGAATGTGTGCAAAGGGGAGAGTGGGAACTTGCACAGGCCTGTGTCCCTCAGTTACAGCAGTTGCAGGATGATGGCTCTGAAAAGGTTGAAAAAATCCTTCATACTCTAATAATCTGCTCTTCCCGTTTAAGGTAAGTTATATTCAACTACAAATGGGTGAAAGTAGTGTGAAAAGAGGATTTCATCATTTATAATATGTAACAATACAATCCTGTACATGCATATGGATAAGTAATTCTTAATTATTTTCGGTGTGATTACTTGCAGGTAGATTTATAATTTACTACAGCCTGAAATTATTTTTCATGTTGTTCCATGTGGACCAGCTGAAATTTATTTTGAGTTTAATGTGCACATTGTGGTTAAAGGCAGAATGAAGTCTTTCTGATGCTTAGAACTAACATGAAATATTTTTCAGGAATTAAAGAAACTCCAGATTTTTAAAACTGCTGGTGGTGCTGACCCACTGATATTCACAAGATTGAATACTACTGCATGTTAGCTTTTCAATGGTTTGCTACATTTTTGAACACATAAAATTGGTGATCTATTGGAGCACATAGGGAAATAATTTTCCTAGTGATTACTTTGGAAAAAATATCTATTATTTTATTCTCAAAGTTAAACTGGATCATTTGCTACAGATTTCCTAAAAGTACAGTTATGGCAAATGGAAGAAGTCCAAGTGACTGGGGTTGTGGAAAGTTAGAGGAGTGAGATAACAGTATGTGCATATTTAGCTTGAGATGAAATTTTGAGAATTACAGTTTTCTGGAATATTGTGTAATTCCTGCTATGATTGCAGTTTAAAACATGATTAAGAGTCTTTTTTTAAAAGTAAACTTATAGTATGTAAATGTATTCATGTTATTTTTGTAGGAGTGAATCAAAGCACAGTCCTCAAAAACTTGCTTGGTTTTGGCTCCTTGTATTGAAGGAATGGCTATCACACAAACAGGTAAAGAAAAACATTTTAGTCCTGTGTAGAAAAATACTATGTCTAGTATAGAGAGAATTTTGCAGTAGCAATAAAATATAGAAATCATCTTTGGAGTAATCATAGACATCTTAAATCTTTCAGTTACCCTAAGCCAAATAAGCCAACTAGTGCTGACTAGGAAGAAGCTTGGCAAATAATTCTGAACAACGCAAAGGAAAATGAATTGCAATCAAATAGGCATATTGCATTCTTACTTACTTCAATAGGAAATTCTTTTTAAAGTGCAGTTAGTGTAGTGGTTGAGGCATTAGGTTAGTACCCAGGAAACCATGGGGCCTTAGACACAATGCCAGCTGGGTAAACTTACATCAGTCATTCTCAGTCCTGGGAAGCAGGGAATGGTAATCACTTCCAGAATCTTGCCATTTTCTTGTCCAAGAAGTCACCAGGAGTCAACACTGATTGAAAGGCAAAAAAAAACCCCTCTAATAATGTAATCACTATATCTCACGATACTCCTATAATGTAATTTTCATAAGATACGCTCTTGAATTTTTGTGAAGGTTCTCATATTTTTAAATTGTCTTGCTCCTGTTCATTGAAAATCAATCTAACATGCAATTCCTGACTGTAAAGCTGCCATTCAGATTCACCTCTTGACTTAATGAGAAATTGAGCAGTTGTCTATGTTAATTAAATAATCTGGGAATAGCAAAAATAATTTTCCCAGCTATATGTGTAGCTAAAATCAGTGGAACCCTTGAGTCTGAGTCAAATGTGGGTTCAGAAGCTGAAGAAGCAATTGCAAATAAAAATGCACTCCATTTCTTTTGGGAAATATCACAGTAGAATATTGCTAGGTGTTGTCAAAGTGTGTAGCAATTCTTATTCGTACTTGCTATTTTTTTCTTACATTTTCTTATCTGTTCTTTAATAATTCTAGAAAACTGTCCCAGCAGCTCTCCAAAGAGAAACTGAATTTTTGCTTCTTCTAGAAGAACTGGAAAAGGATGTCCCATTTGTTGTTCTAAAGGTGTGGTTCCTTTTTAAGGTTAACAGGTTGTTTCCAGTGCAGACATGTCTGAACACAGTATTTAGTGCATACAGGTTGGATGTGAATTCAGAATACTAATATAAGAATATGAACTTTGCTGGATAGACAAGACTGCCAATTAATGCAGTGTTACACTTACCGTACAAGTGTAAGTCACCAACCAAGGAAGCCTTCTATTGTAGGCAATGAGGACATCAGGATCCTCCCACACATTTCTTTGAGGATCCGTTGTTGAGAAATACAATGCCTCTGTTACAAGAAGAAATTATGGCCACCATGCATATCACCAGCAATTGATAGTTCCCTGGATTTATCTCAACTTTTCAAACTGTTAGATAACATATCATGTGATAGTGACTCATAGACCTTGACTGCAATAAGTCAAGGTTTCTTTGATCTGTTCTGAACCTCCCACATTTCAGTTCAAACACAGCTCTAGTTAGAATTTTGAGAGAGGAAAAGAAATGTTCTTCTTTCCATTTTGTCTATTTGTGTAACATTACTTGTCCAATATTACTTATTACACATCTTCATATATACCAGATGCTAAAGTTTTTTTCATGGGGAAGTTCTTTTAGCCTTTTGATCACTTCAATTGCCTTTTCTATATATTTACTTTTAGTAGTTTTTCTTTCAAAGTGCAGTGATCAGAATTTCCAAATGTTGTTCCACAAAATCAGGATGGTCTGATTATTGCCTCATTAGTTAGATTATCAAGAGAGGCCTTTTTAAATAGCTTCTCACAACCAGAAGCTTATGTTCCTAGATTTTTTTCTGTGTCCTTTCCAGGTTATAAAATAGTCTTCTCCTGTTGTTATACTCAGGAGAATATTCTCTGGAGAATAGCAAACCTTACCTCTTTTATTAAGCATTTAATTGAATTATTTTAGTGTGACTAATTTTTCCTCTGATTTTAATGGTGTTGTTTTATTTTTTATGAATCATTTGTACTTTTCATTGGTGCAAGCTGGCTTGAATTTTGTTAAGTCAGAAAAATGAGATGTAAAATTAATAAATAATAGGAATAAATAGACGGTGATAACTTCTAAATTGTATGAATCAAGAACTGGCGTTCCCTTAGTCGAATTTGGCTCCTTTCACATTTGGTTTCACTGAGTTTTAATAGCAGATAATGCAAGAAAAAAATGATACATCTCTTTCAATACAACACTAAAGGTCTTCATTAACATTATTTCAAGTTACATGCTTCACTCCAGCACCCAGTATTATGAAGCTGGGATGTCATATAGCTACTTAATTACTTGTAAGGATTTAAATCCTGCCTTTCCTTGTGGTTCAGATTTGTTTTCTCTTAACTGTAAGGTAAATTGATCTGCGGTAGTGTGACAGGTCTGAACTAAATGAGTGGCTATGGCCGAGGGAAAAAGCCAGTTTTGTGTAGTCAGGCTACAAACCAGAAAAACACCCTGCTACAGTGATGACAATGACACCACTTCCTTCTGGGTGTTTTTTTGATACCCAATTATTTATCCCAATATCCTTACATCTAATCACAGTGCTGTTTTCTGCAGTGTGATATCCTGAAGGATTGAATTAAAATTCTCATTAATTCCAAGCCAGTATCTGAATATTATAATCTAGCACATTTGAATGGTGCCTAAGTCAGAAATACCATCCTATGACTATTGTTTGTGTTAAATAACAATGCAAGATTAGTAAAAGAACTAAATGGTTCCCTTTGTAACACTACTTGATACCATGAAGATTTCTTGTCGTCCCAGAGGGAATCAAGTACATTTTCAAATCATCTTTTTCCTCTTTGATTTTGTATTGTTACCTTTGAGAATAGGCAGACCAGAGACAGCTGTATCATAATCATAGTGCTGGACCAGGGAATCCAGCTGACATTATCAGCTGCCAAAGAAATAGATTTTATATAAGTGTTGGTTTCTACATGTCCTGAGGTGCTTTTTCAGGAGGCAACTGGACTTCTTGTTTTCTTTTGAAGACGTTTCGCTTGTCCTCCAAGAAGATTCTTTAGCTCTGACAGGATAGTGGAGAATTGTACAGTTGCCTCCTCAAACAAAACACTTTTGGGACAACCATGACCTGGATGACTGAGAATCTCTACAAACTTTTAGTTTCTACATGATATGGGCTTTTCCTCATTTCTACTGAATAGATGCATTTGATTATTAACATGTATTTAATATATTTTTCATATCTAATATATATTTATGGACTAAAATGTTCTTAGCTATTTATTTCCCACCCTTTAGGAACTTTATGAAGCATTTGAAGACAACCATTTGTTGCATAGGAAACAAAGAGATGGATCAGTACAGAAATTTGGTGTGGAGGTGATGTCTACTCTTCAAAAAATGCTCTTGCAGGCTCCCCGGAAATTGCAATCCATTCTGGAACTTCTTCAGCGTGATTCTGTGGACTGTAGTTCTTCAGTAGTACAAAGTGGCTTGCCACAGAATGTTTTTGTTGGCTTTCTTTGGGATTCACTCAAAAATTTGAAACGTCTTCATCTAAATCCAGAATTACTAGAGAGAGAGGGGAATAAAATTGCAGATGAAATCTATAACGCCATGAGTATGTTGAATTTGAAGATGGACAATCAGATGAGAGAACTAAGGCTCCTCTGCAGAGAACTTCTGGATGCTTGTTGGTTTGAGCAGAGTCCTCTTAGAGAGGAGAGGCTACTTAGCTGCATGTTGCGAAAAGGCAGCCATGCCTTGCTTAGTCTCTTTGGCAGTGTATTTATTGAGAAGATGAAAGAAAAACTGTTGAGTCAAAAGTCACCAGGCAAAGGTTGGTGTGGTTCAATAGTCTGAGTTCTAACTGTACATTGTGGCTAAGGGGCATCATCCAGCCCTTGCCAGGGTTCAGGGTGGTCCCCACCCACAGAATTGATGCTGAAAGGCTGAAGAATTGGCAGCTGTTATTGGAATATTAGAGTCCACCATTCAATGAGCAGGTGGAGAGCTGGATGACAGGAAGGGTTTGATGATGCCACAGGAAAAGCTTCAGCTTATTTTTTTCACCTATTTTTTTTTGGGGGGGGGGAAGGATGGAATTAAGGATGGAATAGACAGGAAGTCATTCAATTTCTGTGCTATATCCCCACCACCACCCAAAAAAAACCCCCCCAACTCAAAATCATGCCTCCAAAATTTGGGGACAAAATGGCTGGATTTCTATAGCACAGCTTTGAGGTTTGAGATTGCTTTAGATTAGAAACTGATGCATTCTACCTCCCAGAGTTTATCCACTTCCATTCTTATTTTAGTAAGGGAAAAAAAATTTCAAGGAGACGTCCATAGTATGCTGGGTAGAATTTCATGAAAGCTATGGGTGTCCATACCTGATACAATAATTTGAAGAGGACTATACACTGGTCCTTTAAGCTGGGTAAGAAGATCAGTTGCTGGTCTAATGAGGAATAGTGCATAAGGGTGGTTTCATCCATTTATTGATAGCTAAAACTTGTGTGTAGAACATGGGTATCAAACTCACAGTGTCACACCATCATATGATGTATCATGATTTCCCCCCCTCTTTGCGGAGCTGAAGAGGGTGTGGCCTGTGTGTGATGGCATCTGTCCCTCAGGCCGCGAATTTGACACCTAAGTGTAGAATAAATCACAAATCTTTTAACATCTTTGTCACTAACGTTGTTGATCGACAATACAGAACTGAATGTAGTAGGAAAAGGACAGCTGCTCTTCTTATCCCTGCCTTTTGTGTTTGGGCAAATTGTGTCTTATGCCATTGCAAGCACCAAGACTTTAAAAAGAATTCCTTTAACTGGTGGTTTAAGTCTTCTGTATCTTGACTATATGTGAAACTAATTATTATACTTCTGAACATTTCAGGTACACCTGAACATCCAAATGCTGAACGGGTAGTGATGGCATTGTTCTTGGATCATGAGCAGGCTTATTCTTGGAAAGCTGCTTATTTCTACTATCTTAGCAGCAACAAGCACTTTTTGGAACAAATTCTGGTAAATTGATAATGAGACGTATGAAATGTTGAATAAGTTAATTGTGTAAATAATACTATTTCAGAACTAAATCTGTCCCAAGATATTTTGCTGCCTGAAACAAAAAACAAGATGGCACACTTAATTCTAGGAGCCAGTGCGACTGATAATTTTTAAGACTAGAAATGGGTCAGCATCTTCCCATGTTGGCTGTTTGGCGTGGCCCAGATTGGAAAAGAACAGGCTGGGGTTCTCTAGCATAAATTATTCCAGAATTGTTCAATCTTGCACAGCCCTAAGGTGGATACTCATTGACTCTGCTCCATACAAGTAGACACATGTCTGTAAATGAGTTCCTGCCCCCCCCATAATCTCCTGTATTCCTATAGCCATTTCAAAACTACTCAACAGTATGCTTTCCTGGATTATATTCATTCAGAATATAACACTGTTTTTCCACCAGAGTCATCTTTAGATCTTCCATTATTATCCATTGTTGGAAGAATACCATTCAGTTCTCTCCATTCTGTCCAGTTTTTCTGTTTTCATATATACTTTTGCAGATGATACCAGTTTATACTTTTATGAATAAAAGAGATCCACTGTACATCAGAATGTATGAATTTGATTTTATCTACAGGGAGTTTTCTGGCATACTAAACCTGTATGTTCACCTTACAGCCATACTTCCAGCATTCCATAGTCATAGAATAAAGAAGTCATTTCCCCCCCACTATAGATTACTGCATTAAGTTTACTGAAAAGGGAAGATTTCTCAAGTCTCAGCAGATTACTGACACAGGAATTCAGCTACCTCAGTCGCCTCCTGATATTGCTTGGTTGGACACAGTGTTGCAGCTTAGAATCGGCAAAGATGCTGCTGGAGACCCTACACAAATCTCAGGCAAGTCAGACATCTCTGTCCAAAGCACACTTCACTCTCTTGACCCTCGTTTGTTTCCCAAAAAAGAAGTCAGAGAGTGCTCATGTCCTTGTTTTTGGAACAAGGATTAAATAAGATAATTTCTCCCCCCCCCCCCTTTGTTTTTTAACAGGGTTTCTACAATGACTCTGTATTAAAAGATTTCTGTGATGGGTTGTGTGCCCAGGTGGAGGTTCTTGAGTGGTGTATACAGCAGAATAGGTAACACAGCATGGGAGTATTTGGCTTAATTTTTTGGTGAAAGATCTTCCCCCACAGTCAAACTTATTGGTGCTGAAATACAATGACAGTACTATCTATTAATGTGTGCATGCTTGGTCTCTGGCGGTAGCTCTGAATGGAAAGGATTAGTAGCTGTCTCTGGACTTTGTTGCAATCTTTACCATTCTCATCTATACTGTTTTATTAGAGTAGATACATCCATTCCTCTATGCATCCATTCAGCTATGCTGATTTAATTGTTCTATTTCTGTTATCTCTGGAGGTATCTACCTCCATCATTGCTCACTTAAGCAAATTTGTATCCTATATGTAGTGTGATGGGGTCAACCTTTGGTGTGGTTGTATCACAGGGTTAAATGGTTAGTGAATCATGTGTACTCCGTAGGCTCCTGCTTGTGAACTTTGGAGAATTGCAGTGTTTTATTTATTTGTTAAATAAATAAATTGCTGCTATCTCTCCATGGGGCTAGTCTGGTATATATGGATCTGCCTTTGTCACCAAATTTATTTGTATTCTCCATGTTGCTTAAATTGTTCTTGAAAACTAAGGGCTAAAAAAGACACTGCACAGACTAACTAAATTCAACTCTGGGCATGCTGTGTATCTTTATCTAGAAGAAAACCCAGATGTGAAACCAGCATTTGGTGATAGTCAAACTATGCTTACTTCCTTCTATAGTAATTGCATCCCGGAAAACATTCTTCTGCAACATCTTCACAGTTTGGAGTGCCATTCTTCCCTTTATCTTCTGTACCAACTGACAGACCTCTTGACCTTGAATGAGGAAGCAGTAATTGAGCTTTTCCAGAAAACTCCAACTAAATACACAGAAGTTCAGGGTAAAATATATAATTATAAATAGTAATGCTTTGGCTAGAATTTCCTCTTTATGTTTAGTACTGATTCCCTTGTTTTGAAGTTGTGCTGCTCATCTTGGCTTTGCTATGGCTTTTTTGAGGATTTCTTGAATTTGGAAACACTAGCTTTGGCTGGTGAAGGATGGTGGAAGATAAAATATAGACTTTCCTGCTTTGAAATCAAAACTACTTCTCCTGTTTCACAGAAGAAAACCAAAAGAATAGTCAGTCCCTGAGATGAAAAACCAATGGTTATAGGATTTTGTCTTAAAACTATAAACTTATTAGCTATCAGTTGTTGAGTCTTAAAAATCATGCATGCCAATGTTAACTAATGGTTGGTTTTGTGTGTGTTCTCTTTTATTTTAGATTCAGCAGTGATGCCAGATGTCCGCCTTTTGAGTCAACAGCACAATCTAACTCTTTACCAGGCGTTTTGTGCCATGAAATATGCCATCTATGCATTGTGTGTGAAAGCACACAGAGGTTCAAATTGTAGACACTGTGCAAGCTACTTTGTCACTGAGCTCCCTAATGAACTTCTGGAAAAGAATGAATTTCCCACTCAACCTTTCTATCCAGGTCTTGTAGAACCAGTAATTAAATTTTGTGCTGCTTTTTTATTCATTCTGCCTTTAGCTCTTTTTGAAGTGAACTTTTTGTTTTGAATGGCTTTGTTCAGAATTTTATGGAGTGAGAACTCAGGGCTAGTCATTACTAATGTTATCTATTGTTCTAGTATTACAGCATATTCTGATGATAACACTGGATAGCAATAGCACATAGATTTATATACCACTTCATAGTGTTTTACAGCCCTCTCTAAACCGTTTACAGAGTCAGCATATTGCCCCAAAATGGGTCTTCATTTTAGTGACCTTGGAAGAATGGAAATCTGAGCCAACCTTATGCCAGAATTGAACTCCTGGCAGTGAACAGTGAATATAGCCTGCAATACTACATTCTGACTACTGTGTCACCACAGCTCACTTGTACACTGATAATGTACTTCCTTTCCTTAATCCAACTGTTGTATTTGTGGAAAGTTTTAGGGAGAGACACTAAATTATACAATTAGAGGATAACCATATTCTGCAGAGAAAATATCATGGATCACCTTACTTGTTGCATTCTCTATTTGGATGACACTATTTAGTCCAACTTTCCCCAACCTGGTGCAACCAAGTGTATTAAAATGGCAATTTGTAGATTCCCAATCTCTAATCAGTTATAAATCTCTACTTTGAAAGGTATGGCATTTCTATAAAAAGGTCCAACATTAAGTTTTTTTCGTTTAGAAGAGACCCCTGCTTGGCAGAAAATATAGTTTCCAAGAACAGTAGAAGAATCGTGTTTAGGGCTCAGATTCTCCTGAATTTCAGAATATTCTCCATTATATTGAGCTCAGCTTCTCCCACTACAGCTACAGCCCAGCTCCCAGGGTACAACTAGGAAGGTTCTGCAGTTTAGCCTTTCGCTTCCTTATGAATAATTCTTTATCTCAAAGCTGTATTTGGGCTAATAGTGCTTACTTAGCTTAGTCCACATAATATACTGTATATCTCCTTCTAGGATCCCCAGACTGTGGAATTTCTCTCATATAAGATAGAAAGTGAGGAAATGGGCATAATGTTTGTTAATCACAGAGAACTACATTGTGGGAAAGTCAGCCAATTTTTTTTCAGCTATTCTCAAACATAATTGTTGACTGGAGAGAAATACTGAATCGGTTCACTTAACTGTTTTGTCTTCACAGATACAGATTATGCAGCTCTCTTTCCTCACTATCTCTCTAAGTGTCAGAATTATTTAAGAAGCATACCTGCTCCTCTCAGATTGGAACTCCTGGAAAATATATTCTCTTTACTCTTTGTTTATTCAAGCGATCTGTATGGTGACAGCCCACAAGAAGATAATGCAGAAGATGGTGGCTTCAGGAAAAAAAGCCGTTTGGGCAAGAGAGCAGAGCGTTGTGCAAGCCAAGATTCATCCACCTCACCAAGTCCTCAGCACTCTATCAGTCCTGAGATGACAGCCCATGCGCCCACTTCCTCCACACCCAAGAACAGCCAAGCGTTATTCAATTTGGAATCAAGCAACAGAAATTGTGGTTCCTTTGGGCTGAGCTATTTGGATTTGAAACACTTCACCAGTAATATCTGTGGATTTCTAGTGGATGAGGAAGCCTTGGAAATGTTTCTCAAAATGCTCATGGAGCATCTGAAAGAAATTGAGGATTCTTTTGTGTGGGATTCAAGACACGTCCCTACGATGGAACTGGCTCTGCTAGATAGCTTGAATTTATCTATAAATAGGGAGAGCTTTAACAGCCGCATGCAGCAGTTTACCAAGTATCTTTCTGAAGCGCAGTGGCGGCACAGAATAGCGCTCAGCAACAAAAACACAGGTAAGAATTATTAAGAGATTTCATACATTCTTAAACTGTCCAAAAGGACAGGTGCTTCTCTTGGCGACAGTTTAAAATGAAACAATTTTGTATCCTTCTATGGAGAAAGTCAAGAAATAGGTGCATGTACAGGTGAACCTACAAAAAATTGATTTGGTAAAGAACATGGAGAAGATACAGCAGTGTGATGTATTTCTATTGCATTACAAAATGTTATCTCTCCTGTGTAAGCCTTTCAACCTATTATGTGATGTATCCCAAATATTGGGGCTGATGTGTTATGATAGTTCGTTTTGTCTTCCCCAAGCATACCTGAGAGAAATATATTTGAATGTAACCAAGTTTTAGAAGTATCTGAAAAGAAGACACCTGTGGATCATGAGCTATTCCTTGGTGCAAGCCTGATTATGATGAGTTTTCATTCTTTTGGCTAAGTTGCATCTCACGATGCAGCCATATTTCTGCTTTAAACAAAGAAGCTGTAAGGAAAATTACTAAAATAGAGATAGAGCAGAAGTCTCAATATTTCTTTCTTTTTTCTTTTTGCTTTCATCTAACATATGTTGTGATAAAACGGCAATTATACAACAACTTAATGGTGTTTTTGCAGGTAGTTGTGTGGTCCAATTAGAATAAACTATAGTTTAACCAAAGCATCCTTGAAAAAGCACATTCAGTCTCAAAGACAAAAGCCAGGTAAAGTGGTAGAAATAGCTATGAGTCTTATATCATTGTTGCAGATGTACTGCTGCTTCTACTAGTCAGAACTCATGGCTCTATGACAGGCCCCCCCAAACTTGACAACTTTAAGACTTGTGGACTTCAACTGCCAGAATTCCTCAGCCAGCTATGGCAGTTGAAGTCCACAAGTCTTAAAGTTGCCAAGTTTGGAGACCTCTGCTCTATGAGATTCTGATTATTTGTCTATTCTATATCTCTGTAGTGGATGAAGATGGCCTTGGAGCTACCAGTGCCATGATCAAATAAATGACACTTTTGTCCAGGCTAAGAAAATGACTTCTGAAAACACCCTAGACCAGAGGTCTCCAAACTTGGCAACTTTAAGACTTGTGGACTTCAACATAGCATAGCTGGCTGGAGAATTCTGGCAGTTGAAGTCCACAAGTCTTAAAAGTTGCCAAGTTTGAGGACTCCTTCCTTCGATGGTCCTCCTCTCTAATTCTGATGAAGATAAAAGAGGGTGCAAACTAGACACAGAAACCTTGCAAACCTAAAGCTTTTGCAAGCTTCAATGTGCTACTTTTTCTCCCCCTTTTAACTTCAGGGAAATTGGGGCAGGGGCCCTGTCCTACTGTCTTTCAAGACCATATTCTTTATTCACTACAGTATCTTATGACCTATGCTGGTTTATATTGGCAATCTTAAACTGGGGGTGGATAAGAAAAATTATACTATATTTAATATTCACTGTAAACCTAGTGCAAAGACAAATAAAATTTAAAAAGTAGCAGATGCTTCCGAAAAGACTCTGGATCTAAAATCTTGGGGTCTCCTATCTTTCTAGCTGTCATTCAGCAAAAGATTCTGATTAATCCAAACATGCAGAATAGCTGAGTTGGAAATACTATTCAGCAATGTTTAAGAAAGAACTTGCTTTGTCCAAAACAACCATCTTGTGTTTACTGCAGCTGAATTTTTAAAATGAATTTGCTTCTTAAAATTAAGAAAATTGCCATTTAGTCCTGCAGTGGTTAAAGAACAGGGTGGGAACTAGTCATGATTCCATTTGTGTAATTATATCAGACATGAATGTAATATGGGAGAACAAAGTCCTCCAAATATAAGCTAAGCTGTTGCTGTAAAACATTTTGTTTAAAGGCAGACTATTTTAAATGTTTCTTCTGTGTTATATCCTGCATTTGTACAGTTTGGAGACTAATATCGGATATTTTGGGAAATGGCTGTGCTGTCATGAAGTTAATATATGAAGCCAGGGTGTACACATTAGATAAATTATATAGAATATCCTAACACAAAGCAACTTACAGTACTCTGCATTCAAGTTGTCTAAGCTAGCCCAAGGTAATAATATAAGAATTTCTCTGGACTGGATAATCTTTAGTTTTATCACTCATCTCTCAATTAGTTTGTAGATGCTATAATGAAAATAAAGGGATATGCTTCCCTCAACTTTTTATCTTTTTTTTTTCTACTTCAGAACACAAAAGAACTTCAAACCCATCACGGGAGAGCTCCAGCAGTGAATTAAGTATCACCAGCACATCAGGTATGGAAGAGCTTTCTTGGTCACGGAAACCCATGTTGTTTCTGTCTCAGGAACCTTAAGCGAGCTTGTAAAATCTTCAAATGTGTTTTACAAAATATCTCAGGTTTACACATTAAAGCAACCCATTCATTTGCAGAGTTCGTACAGTTGCTTTGAAAGGAGGACTTTCCAATGGTAGCTTTGGTTTCTAAATTATGGCTGAGTTCTTTTTCTTCTGTAAATGCTTGTAAATTTGTCAGTTCAGTTTTCAATCTGTTTTGATATTATGGCTTTCAAATATACAATTAACAGATTAATTGATTGATTGTTGTTTGGTTGATTGATTCATTCATTCATACTATGGAAATAGCAACTGTGAAGAGGGACAATTATACTTTATAACTAATCAAAACAAAAAAAATTACCTTTTCCCATTATATTTTGCAACCATCTGCTGACGTCAAGGATTGTTCTAAAACCATTCCTCCTTGTATTGATATTTTTTGGGGGGAAGGAAACTGATCCTAATAATGTGTACAACATTTTTTGTTGATTTATTTTTAGAAGGCAGTGCTGGTGCCTCCTCTGACTGTAGTGATGCAGAATACTGGATAAAGCCTCCAGAGAATTCCCTCATCCCAGCCATGCTTTCCCCACCAGAATCTCTTCTTGTTGCATGCATCTTGAAAGGAAATTACATCGAAGCTCACCAGGTAATGGCACAGAATCTCAAGTCGACAGAAACCAGTTGGATTCCTGAATATTGCTATAAATTTCTACTCTCTCCACAGAACCTTTAGAAATTAATATCCCATTATCTTGATCTACTTCTTGTACATTATGTACTCAAGCAGTCTCTGGAGAATGTATTATTTTCACCCTGCTAATTGAGAAAAGTGAGGTGTATTTTTGTCAGAATGTGTATTCGATGGCAGAAGAATGATCTAAATCTTTATTTGGTTTCAAAACCTAATCCAAAATTAGTCTTACCATTTTAGTTACCCCTGGATTATCATTGTTCCTTTAGAGAAAATAATAGTGATCTGTCCATTCAGATAAGCAATAATTTCTTGAAGTTTTAAAAAGATTTTCTTTTAAATGTTATAATAAAATTAAAGGCAATTGAGGAAGATTGAATTATTACCCAGCAGAAATTAGAAAGCTTTATTGGAATAAAATTGAGTTCTTGTTTTTTTTCTGTCAAAAATTAAATATATTTTAAAATCTTACTTAACAAGCATATGTTGCCTCTTAACTCTGCAATATCAGGTTGCTATTATGTTTGATTTGGAAACATCTGCTTCCTACGGTGAACTAATTTTCCTGGAGCATTACCAAGAAGTGATTGGGGAGCTAGCAAAAGTGGAACACAAGATTGAACATCAGTCACCGGAGGGATCTGGAAACCTAAAACAGTCCGGCAGTGGCCGTTCCACTCTACAAGCGATTGGAAATGCAGCAGCTGCTGGTAAGATTTGGCTACTCATTTTAAGAAATGAAGCCCTGGAAAATGAGGTTTCGCATACATATGTATGGTATACATGTAACTTCTACAAAATTAAATTTTGATTTGCTATATATTGTATTTGAGATGGAAAGATAAAGTTAGATAGCTAGTGGGCCGTATGTTGCCTAATGACACAGAAGTTGCACAAATTAATGTTGAATCTCTATCTCTCCCTGCAATTGATTATAGAAGACAGATTTGGGATATTGTGAGCATTGTAGTAAAAAAGAGTTTTAGTTCTCTATACAATGATATATGGTATTCATTGTTAATTGATTCCGGGAGGCATGATGAGAATCAAAAAAGATGAGTACCAAACAAAATTTTCTCATAAGAAATAATGTAGTCAGTCACAACTGACACCAACAAATTCTAGCTTGTGCAGTGACTACCAACAAACAATTAGTACCAGGACAAAATTTACACATCAAAATGAGTTGCATACCAAATTCGATGAGTTTCGGAGCAGCTGAGTACTAAGGTACCACTGTATGTTAGGAGTTAAAGTTCAATAATGTTTTTTCTATCATTGGTGTCTGTTTCTCATTTTTTCCTACTCACCTTCTGTGTATATATTGTATATGTGCATGCAAAGAATAGTAATAGACAAACCAAAGCAAATCAAAGCTTTGGACCAAATTCAGACTGTAGATGGTTGCTATTGGAATTTTCTGGTTTTCATCCCCTATCCACACCTGCCATAAGATCAAAGGAATCCCTGAATGTGCTTGAAATGGGAGAAGTTCAATAAGGACTTGGAAACTGAAGAAATCCAATGGTACTGTCTTATGTATGCAAATTTCTACACTGATAAGACTTTTCTAGGTCCAAGATTTTACAACTGGCAAGACATATTTCCATCTTGCTAATGAAAACAGAAAAATGGAAAGCAATGGTTGTGCTCTGCTCAGTTTCAGGTAAAACCACAATAAGCATCAAAAAAATTACATGCTCCTGAAGTTAGGCAAAGTGGAAGGAAAGCCTAAAGAAGGCTTTAGGACTGAAAATGTGTAATAAGTTAAGTCCCAAATCCTTTAACGCAATTTTCATTTTTGGCTTCCTAAGGGATGGTGTTTTACTCCATTTCGGATGTTACGGATAAGCTGCTTGCCCCTTCAGAAAGGCTTGAACCTGTGCTCCAAGAGAACTTCTGGACTAGTAGCACCCAACTGGAATGTACTGACCCTTTGAGTGATGTTCTGGAAGACCTTTGTCCCTCTGCTATGGCCATATTTGATTTGGCAAGTACTCAGTGCAATTTATGGAAAACCTGCAAGCAGCTGTTAGAAACAGCAGAGAGAAAATTGCAGAATAGCCTTGAAATCAAAGGTAAATTTCCCTATTCTGTTTAGTGCTGGGGTATTTTAAAAATTCAAAGAAGTAAGGAGAACAATGGTGAAGTGTGTATATAATTCTACTAATATATCTTCTTCTTGGGTTGTCATCCTATATCTTAATAACAGCCAGAAGACTTGATTCCATTCACCAGAATCCAAATGGCTTGAAAGGTTTCCCAGCAGTTCTCCAGCAAATAAGTAAAATTATCAACATACCACAAGGACAGCCCAAATCAGGTAATCGTTTTGCTTTGTGTCATCAATTCATTCACACATGCACTATTCTCCATTCTAACACTTGTGTTCTGGCACCGCTTCCTAAGGCAGCTCATCAGAGGCCATTTTAAGAGCCATGGTGATGCAGTGGTTAAAATGCAGTACTGCAGGCTACTTCTGCTGACTGCTGATTGTCTGCAAATTGGCAGTTTGAATCTCAACAGACTCAAGATTGGCTCAGCCTTCCATCCTTCCCAGTTCGGTAAAATGAGGACCCAGATTGTTGGCAACATGCTGACTCTGTAAACTGCTTAGAGAGGGCTGTAAAACACTGTGGAGTGGTATATAAGTCTAAGTGCTATTGATATTTAAGTGACCATCTTTTCATGAATGAAGATTTTTTTTTTGCTTCCTGTTTTTCATTGCTTTTCCTGGGATTTCTTTTTATTGTATTCATTGTGTAATTCCTTTGAATTTAGTTTCATTTCTGTTTTTCTTTTTTTTGCTTTTACAGTATGTAAGATTTGTGTAATCATTATTGCTAGATAATTTTGAAATGCTAGGAAGAGTGAGATGTAAACACAGGTATCCATAGTTAGCCATTGGAATGGAAAAATGGTGTGTTCTATAATGTCACAACACAACCCCTGCCCTTTCACTCTTGTATTCTGATGCCATATACAAGCATTTAAATTTCGGAGATTGTGTTGCATTGTTTTCCCTGCTCCTGTAAAATTCTGTCTGCTACCAAAAAAAAAAAAANGCTACCAAAAAAAAAAAAAGGCAAAAAGAAGATTAAAGGCGTTCAACTGATTTGTAGTCTTGGTAGAATGTAAGCCCATGTATATTAAAATATCCCATTTTATATATATTATGTTGCAGATCTCTCATTTTATTAATCAATTGCGTTTAGGCTTATAGGACAGTTTGGAAAAAAAATCCATCATTTCACCCCATTCATGACATTTAATTTCTTTCATGTGTTTACACAGATGTTTAGTGTTACAAGTGAGACTGAAATATTTATCTTAATGAATTTTTCCATTGTTTCCTAACAGAAATTTCTGATGAGAAAATAAGTTGTTATTTCCACTGCAGTATTGTGGATTTGCTGCAGACATGTTACCCAGATCTCACTGCAGACTGTATTACTAATCAGCTTGTTTTGTCACAACACTTGGATGAAATCCTGCAAAATCTGGCACATGTATACAATTTTTCAGGTACATCTGCGAGTGAATTACATTTTTTTTTGCTCATGAATGTTTAACTCTATTATCTGGCATGAAATGTATTTAGATTTATGCCTTACCTGCATGATGCTCAAGGCAGTTTCCAAAAATAGATTTGCAGTTAAGATGGGATTTAACATTTCAAACAATAAAGGAACTTTTAAATCCTTGAAATATAAAAATATAGCTACAATAGCCATTCCTTAATTCTTTCAGTTCAGTATTACCACAAATGTGGGAGATTTCTCTTACTGATGGAAAGAGTTGGATTTCTCAGATCTGAATTTGTTTTTTACAGACTCCAAAGGAAACATGCTTGCTTCTTTGGTAGAACAAGCTTTTCTGAAATCAGCAGAACTAGAAGCACATCCAATTTGCAGTCGGATCAAACATCTTCTAAAAATCTTGGACCAATACTCTGTGACTATGCCAGAGGGCTACGGGCAGACTGCCTATCTACAAACATTTTTTAATTATATTAACAAATTGGCTGCCATTATATTTCGAAGCCTCACACCAGAAATAGGTGAGAGATTGCACCCTATTGAAACAAGGTATGTAGGTTTAGTTCAAGAGAATCCACTTTTAGTAATGAAAGAAAGCAGATCAATGAAGAGTGGATAAAAATAACATATTAATAGGAACTTTAAATGATTGCATTCATATTTGCCTATATTTGAGTTCTCACTGAACTATTCAGCTATTTTAAGTATATTTTATTAAGATAGAGGGTTAAAAACTATAAACTAATTTGCAGATGCATAACAGAAATTGGAATACTGTAAAAAGATCATAATAAATTCTCTGCATTTCTGCATGGCAAGAGATGTGGAAGATGGGTTTGGGGACATACAATGAAACAAAGGCCAACCAATACATTATTTTTTTAAAATACCTGGTTTTGCTTCTAGATCAGTCTGCAGAGATCCAAGTTGGAAATCCATTTATTTTGCTCCAACAAAGTCCATCTCATTTGCTATCCCAGCTTCTATTTGAGAAGCAGATTGCCCCTGACAGGTAAGGATCTTTCACATACCTGCTGAACATGCTTCTTTGGAAATATTACAGCTAGTTCTTGTTCACCAGCTGCTTCGGAAAGTGACTATTATCAAATGGCAGCAATAATAAAACCATGGTAAATGGTAGTAAAAAAAAATTTTTTTCCAACCAATATGCACAATTGTGCTCAGATTTGTACACCTGACTACAATACGTACTGGACTGGAATTCATTCTGGCATAGTACGAGAGAACTTTATCTAAATGAGACAGCAGCAACCAGCAATCTTTGTAGCATCTCTCTCTCTGTCTCTCTCTCTCTCTTTCTCTCTCTGTCTTTTTCTCTCTCTCTCTCTCTCTCTCTGTTGCTCTCTCTTGTTTTCCACTGATATAAAGTCCAAATAGTCCTTGATCATTGATTTAACAACTGAAAGTTATCGTGCCCAAAAAAGTGATTTATGATTGGGCCTTTCACTTACAACCATTGCAGCATTCTTGTGGACACATGATCAAAATTCAGCTGCCTGGCAACTGACTTGTATTTATAACAGTTGCATCATCACATGGTTGTCATTTATAATCTTCCCAGGGGGCTTCTGATAAGCAAAGGGAAGGGGAAAAGCTGCATTCACATAATAGCTATGTGATTCATTTAACAACTATGATGATTCACTTAATAACTGTTAAAGTGGCAAAAAGTTGTAGAATTGAGTGTAATTCAGTTAAGGCTAGGTCCCACTGGCTGACGGATGCAAAACATATGCATAAAGGACACAGCGGACGAGCAAAATTTTGGGGGTGGCTCCATATTCCATCCATTGTTCATCTGGCTCCAAAAAGTGGCGAAAATTTGCCATACACAGAACGGAAAAGAATAGACGTGGGTAGTACATAGCGGGGGTTAAATGGATGTTCATAGGAAGCCTAGCGGATGCAGCGGATGAAGCAGATGACACCTCTGAAGGGGTTCCAGGAGAATTGCGAAGCGGGACGCATAGCGGAAGGGGCGGATGCATAGCGATGTCGTGGATGTGCATCACAGACGCCTATAGGAAGCAAAGCGGATGCCCGCGGGATGTATATCGGATGCAAAGCGTTCACGCGCATCGCGGGGAGTATGATTTGGTCAGCTCCCCAGATATAAAAGGATGCAGCACGCATGCAGTCAGCATTCAGAGGAAAGATGTTGCCACATTACATCGAGGAACACCATGGTTCGTCAGTCAGGGAAGAAGAGGAAGGCCTCTGCCTACTCGTCTCAGCCTGGCAAGAAGACAGAACCAGCAATCCCACCCCCTGGCACTGACTCTGAACCTGCTGCTGCTGCTGCTGCTGTGGTGGACCAGCCCCAAGGCCCTCAAAGCCCTGCGCTGAAGGCCCTGCTGCTCAAGCCCTGAAGGCCCTGCTACTTAAGCCCCTGAAGGCCCTGCTGAAGCCCCTGCCAGAGGAGGAAGAGGCAAGGGAAGGGAGAAGGGAGAGAGGAAACAGTATACCGTTTCCGGAGGAGCATGAGGATGAGGTTGCTAGAATGAGCTGCAACAGCAGCACGAGTACCTCTGGAAGAAGGGCCAAGACTCTATCACAACACAAAGAAGAAGCAGGCAGCTTGGAGAGAACAGGCAGAGAGCCTGGGGTCACTGCAGATGTACTCCCTGGGATGGTGGAAGCACATGTACACCTGGTATATGGCGCTACACCTCAAGAAATCCGGGCAGGCCGCTGTCAAGCTCACTGACCGGAGATGTATGATCAGGCCAAGTGCAGTTTCCTGAGGGTGAGATCCGCCACTGAGAAGCAGCCCCTCTGAGACCCCTCTCCTCAGCACAGCTCACGAAGACAGCCATGCCTCTTCAGCCAGGAGCCAGCGAGCCGCTTCCAGGCAGTGTCCTTCAAGGGGCCCCATGGCAGAGACCCCCCCGACAGCTGCATCCCCATGCCAGCGGACTTGGAGGATCCCCTGTCACAAATGGAGGAAGAAGCAGCAGCCCACCAGAGGCCAACCCACCTGACTCCCCCCCAGCTCACACAGGATGCAGGCAGAGAGGCAGACTGGAGCGGCCAGAACCACAGTGGTCCCGTTGGAGATCAGGGACACAATGAAGACCAGCACAGAACTTCTCTCTCAGCTGGTCCACTTGGACAGAGGATCCTCAGGCCGCCACACCTTCAATCACCTACGTGAGCCACATCCTCAGGGACCTGCCCGAGGCCCAAGTACAGGTGATGAAGGAGAAGATAACAGCACTTCTGCACAACCTCAAGGCCCAGCTGAAGCTGCTCCTACCCAGTCCAGGTCTGCTCCTCCACCCCAGGCGATGTCATAGCCCTTCCACGGCTTCTCAACAGCCCTCACCTACCAAGGCTACGACTACCAGGACTTCCACAGCAAAAACAGAACCTTTCCAGTCCAGGCCCAGGTTTCATCGCATGCCACAGACTCCAGTCCTCACCCAGCTGCAAGACCAGCCAGCCGCCACTACACTCCTCCTTCCTCCCCTACAGCCAGCCTGTCAACGGACAATCTGTCACCACTCTTGGCCTCACATCTCAGGTCTTGATGAGGGCCTCTCAACCTCACGGGACTGAGTCAGCTCTTGGACAGCTTCCTGAACACAACCATCCCCTGTTGTACTCTCGGGCTAAGCACGCCAATGGTGCCTCACCAGCATCAAGCCACAGGCCACCTCCACAGTCCCTGCCTGCTTAACAGCTGAGACCGTGAGACATGACTCAGAGTGACTGAGAAAAGTGTCAGAGACTGAGTTGTTTAGCTTGTTCACTTTATCTTTGCTTAAGACACTTTACTTGGTTCATTTTGGCTTTTTTAATAAAGTATAAAGGTTTACCTAAGAACAGTTAATAAAGGTTACTTTGCTTAACACACTAAATTCCAGTTTACTTGGTTCATTTGCTTTTTTAATAAAGTCATAAAGTTTACCTAAGACAGTTAATAAAGTTATCTTTGCTTAACACACTTGGTTCATTTTTTACCTTAATAAAGTGTTGGTGAAAACTTTTAACAAATGATTAAGCCTTTGCATGCTTGTGGGATAGATAAGGATAGTTGTGTGGGATAAAAAACCTCCAGTGCAGCATAGTGGGATGGTCCACCATCCCAGCTGCCACACATATGGACCTTTATTATCAATAACAATTTATTCATTGATCAACACATTTTAAAAATAAACAAAGCTCTTTATTAATCCCTATTCATGTGTAGGACCTCAACATACATGGCACAATCTCATCAGTTGTTATTGAACAGCCTCAAGGAAGCATCCATTAATTCATCTATCATTCTGTCTTGCCACTCCACTGCTCCAGCTGGGGAGTTGCACCAGTGTCTCAGTAGGTTGTGCTGCTTCTTCCCTTCATGTGAAGCTCTGTTGGGCCTTGTACATCCACAGTGTCTATCAGGTTACGTCTTGCCTCCATTCACCAGGCTCCATGTCCCCATTCCCTTGTTGACGGTCGACAAGTCTGTTCTGCAACACTGCAGTAGCGGGTGCCGCATGAGATTTGCACAGTCCGTGGCTCATGCTGCCATGGTGGTGAGAAGTATCTGGAACCTGTTGGCCAGGATGCCAAAGGCATTCTCCACCACCCATCTTGCCCTGGACAGCCTGTAATTGAAGATCCTCTCTTCAAGGGTGAGGTTTCTTGAACTGTACGGCTTCATGAGGTAGATTCTGAGGGAGAAGGCGTCAATCACCAATATGAAGTTGGGCCACATCTTGTGAGTCATTGGGTAGGGGGTCTGATCTGGAAAACCCATGATGAGGGCATCCACCCATCCTTGAGGTCACTTGTGTTGTATACCTGGCCATCTGAAGCTGACGTTGCCTGAAGCTCGATGTAGATGAACTTGTAGTCGCATCAACCATGGCAAAGAGGATGATACTGAAGAAGCCCTTGTAGTTGAAATAAGTGGATCTGAGTTGGCTGGAGCTTTGCAGGCCACGTGCTTCCATCTATGGCTCCAATTGTGTGGGGAAGTTCCACCTCTGATACCACTCTTCTGCAAGTTTCCTCCAGCCTTGTTCAGTGGTGGGGCACTTGAAGAAGCTCCTCCACGTATATTCTTCGATTGATGGCCTGCACCACTTCTCTGACATTTTGCTGATGTTGTTGTCCTGGCACCCTCCATGCATACTGCATGTTTCTGTCATGTGGTTCCAGAGGCCAAGGTGCAGCAGAATCAATGCCACCTTCAGTCCAGCGTCCAGGTTGGCAATCAGAGTTGGTGCTAAGCTGGTCAACCTGGGTCTCAGACGTTGTACAAGTTCATCAACATGGCTGGTGGCATCCTCATGAAGTGATGGAATGCCACGAGGGTCTTCATTCTCTCAGCTCCACCATCAACTGGTCATACAGTCCCAAACTCCATCTTCTCAACGATCCATCTCGGACCCACACAGCCTTCTTGGACGTCTCCTCTTTCTCCTTCTCCGAGTGAAACAGTCTGAACAGGTTTTGGTTCTGGTGATGAATGAGCGCAGCTATCTACCGGACTGTTCCATCAATCCATGGTGGGAACAATTGATGATGTTTGAAGACCAAGACCAAGGGTGAAGAGGTCTGTTACACCATGGCTGCTGGACTCATGCTGAGATCCAGATGATTTTCTCCCCTTTTTTATAGGAAATTATCGTAGTCCGCTAGTGTCCTTCTACAATACTCTAGATATACTGCAGACATCCTAAATATCCGGAGATACATCCCAGATACAACATTTTGTCCGTTTTAATCCTTTATATATGAAATGCATACGTTACATCCTTCTATTGTCCGTGCTACTACGCTGTGTAGACATTCTGTGCACCTTTCGTTTCCTCCCTCTTTCCGGTTTCAGCTGCAGTGGATGTGAGTTGAGGGGAATGGCCAGTGGATGCAGAGAGGTATACAGCGGATGTTTAATGGATGATAACGGACATAGAACGTTTGTTCCCATTATATGTCCGCGGATGTACATCATACGCGGGGAAGGTATCTCGTTCAAAGTTTGTGCAGCTCAAAAAATCTTCTTGTGCGCAATGATACACAGTGGACATGATATTGGTCACGGATGCTGTGCAGGCTTATTATAGATGGCCCGAGTATGAAACAATCGTTATAGCAGATAGATATAGCTTAAACAAAAAACGCTTGGCATCACGTTGTGCTGCCGCATACATTGGAAAACGCTAATGCATCCGTGTGTACTCACTGCATACTGTTTCATAACGCTCTATCCCTCAAGCAATCCGTCCACTGGATTTCATCCGCCAGAAGTTTGAGCTGCACAAAACTTTGTGGAACGGATGAACCTTCCGCCGCGTAATGAGTACATCCGCGACATATATGGGGAACAAACTTCGTTTTTCCAATGGATGGCAAGCTTTTTTTAACGTTTTACATCCTCTTTGCATCCGTAAGTGCAGTGGGACAGGGGCTTTAATGACTGCATTGTTTAGCAACAGACGTTCCAATCCCAATTTGTGGTCATAAATTGAGGATTGCTGTAACTTTGTTTTAACTATTGTAAATATTAATATATGGTTTTCCTGTATGGGATCTGAACAAAGTAACTTATACATGTCCTAGTATGTAATCCTTAAATGTAGAATCGAGACTAAAGAATTGAGACTGTGTTATTTGGAGGTAATGCTGGTAGATGCTATGATAAAAGATAAAATATTTTTCAAAGCCTTTTTATATATACAAGAAATTTAGGAATTATACCAGCGAATATCAAATGGGTTCATAATTAACATATGTTATTCATAGCACAAAATCTTCTGGAATAATCTTTGTCATATGGTGCAAACAAGCATAAGATGCATTTTTGCACGATCCACTCTCTGATCTGTAAGTCTTCCATATAGAAGCACTTATTATTAAGATGGGAAATGTTAAAATCAGGTCATTCCACACACATACTATGTTCTATAATTTATTGTGTTAAATTTAGGGGGGGGAGAGATCACAAATATATAAATCAGAACTAAATCTGTTCTAGATTCTAGGACCTAAGTCATGTGTGCCAGAAGTGGCACGCAGAGCCATTACTGCCAGCATGCAAGCCCTTGGACAGAGCAGGTCTACTGTGCACGTGCACATGCCTCACGCAGCTGATTGTCACATGTCTGGTGTGCATCCATGGGGGTGGGAGTGCGTGGGAGATGCGCGCGCATGTGCAGAGATGTGCAGTGTGGGAGGGTCATTCGCACATGTGCAGGGGACATGGGGGGGAACCCACGTACATTGCCTTCTGGGTGCTGGCATGTGAGCACACGCACAATTATCGGCACAGGAGCCCTAAAAGGTTAGCCACCACTGTTCTAGGACAAGGGTCTTTAAACTTGGCAAGTTGAAGATTTATGGACTTCGACTCACAGAATTTCTGAGCTAACATGATGGAGGAGGAATTCTGATCTTAAAGCTGTCAAGTTTGAAGACCCCTGTTCTAGGATGTATGGTAATTAATTAAGAGTGTGTGAAATGTTTCAACTGTAATTTTTCCCCACCTAAAACAAGATGATAAATATGTACATTTTTTCCTAAATCCACTTGTAACAGTTGTGGAGTATGTCTTTAGAGCTTAATGTGTGTGTGTGTGTGTGTGTTTTATTAAGAAATCTTGTTTTTAAAAGATTGAAGAAATATTTTTTCGGTAAAATAATGAAATGTATGACAAAATTCCAAGAAATCCTGGTGTTCCAGTTAAATTATGATAAATCACAGACAGTTCAACTATCATTCCCATATTTATTCAATTGTTATGTATTTAGATGCTTAATAAGCACATTTATTTGGGGGTGCTTGTTATGTATTTGATGACCTATACTCATCCATAACCATTTTTCCTTTTGTGTTATGTGGGAGATAGTGCATAATGTAAGTGCCAAATGTATTTTTATGTGCTCTCAAATCTGCAGGTTGTCTTTGCTGCTAGCTAAAGAAGAACTGAACTTAAATGTGCAGCAAGTGATTATCAACTGTTGCTGTAAGGCATTGCCTCTCTGCACCAACATGCAAAACAACCAGACTAGATCCCTTTTGACAAACATCAGTAGCCTAGCTCATTTGCACGTATATAATTGTCTGCCAGATATTGAGGTTCCCGTGCATAATCCAGCCATGGAGTCTGAGAACACTTCCAATAATCCCCTCTCTTCTCTGCCTGATCTTAACCAGCATTCACTCACCGCTTCCACCCTCAATTTCCTAAAATCTCAGTCAAAACTCATAGCTACCGTGGCTTGTCTTACTGCCTTGAAAGTGCAAAAGCCACCCAAACAGAGTTTATCATGGATTGAATTCCGAGGAAAAAGGGAAGTGCCCTTGTCCATGGATCAGATTTCCAAAGAATGTGAAATATTGTTGAAGGACTTCCCCTTTCTAGAAACTTTTCTTCTTACTATGATCGACCCTCTACAGGATCCTCAGGATAAAGGCATCAGTTTGGCTAGCGAGCTTTGTGGACAGTCTTACATCACATTGCTTTTCCTGGGATTGCATTCCTCCATGGCTGTTGAAGAGTTAATGGAGACTTTTGAACAAGCTCTCACAGCAAAGGATTGGCCCAGGGCCCTCAAAATCTTGGATTTATACAGCCAGGATATGCAAGAGCTAATCACCGTACGGGATGCTATATTGAGTTGTGCCACAGCTGATGGTAAAAAAAAAAAAATCTATATTCTTTCTTTAAACAATGGTGTTTTGGATATGAAGTTGCAAATGGGTGATTTAAGCTTCTAGCTTTTGAGGGAAAATGTATTCAGTCATAAAATCTAGCAACGGGCTCATGCTGTATCAGATGATCTGGTTGAGGTGGAGAAGAGAGGATAAAGGAGATATGAAAATAAATTCCTTCAATTGTGCAATTGAAGGCAATTATACAATCTGGATCAGTCACCAGGACTAGAGGTTTTGTCTACCGAGCTTTTGGACTTGGGTTGGAACCCATTCTCAGGAAACTTCTTTCTAGCAGAGTATGTCAGAAATTCTCTGAGGATGGGTTCCAGCACAAGTTTGAATACTTGAAAGACAAAACTTATGATCCTGGTGACCTGCAACATTATCCTGGGACATGTATAGTCGCCTTCATTCCTTCAATTATTTCTTTTTTATAACAAGAGAGAGGCATACTGCTGTTAACAAAGGGGGAAGCTGTAATTGATCATATATTTTGCATTGGAGACCCAGGTGAAATTGCTGCCATTTTCAGGTAGAATTAGGAAAGAAAGCTTTAGGAATAGAGAAGTTAGTTCCTGCATCCAAAACTAAACTCACGAGCAAGTAGTTTATGTAAGAAAGTTTTATATGTTCCTAATCATTATCACTTTTTTAGTACTAGGTTATTCATTGCATTCATTATCCCTCATAGCTAAAAATGCACTGACTGCTTTTCTGTCTTTGAAAAATGCCTCCTTTTTAGGTGAGGATGGATGGCAATATGTGTTTCCAGTGAGAGATGCTGTGCTGAGGAGCAGATTGGCCCTTCGGTGTCTGGATAGATGGCCACTGGAGGCCTGTCTGGAAATACTAGCTTATTGTGCCTGTGACCCCGAAGTAACTGAAGAACTCAAATTTGATCTGCAGAGCAAAATCAAGGAACTTCAAGTTTATCAAAAGGTATGGAGGCATCGCATTTGGGATAGAGTACTTCTTCCTTTGTCCCTTTCTCTTCATCCAGCCCACAGGGTCTGGCTTGTGGGGCTGCCCTGGAAATGAAAAAGGACTGGCCCGCCATGCATCTGCCAGCAAAAGCTGATCTTGGGAGAACTGTGTGTAGCCCTCTCAAGCTCCATTTTCAGCAGCAATTTTGCAGGCCTCCTGCAAATCTCTGCCACCACAGGCGCCTCCGACATGAGTGACATTGAGCTGGCCAAGCCCATCCTGCCCATGCCCCCTCCCGAGATCAAACACAACCCTGATGTGGTCCTCAATGAAATTGAGTTGACACCCCTGATCTAGAGCCTGTGGAGAATATCTCAAGTAAAATTACCAACAAGCTGAAGAGAGTTAATAAAATGTTCCTTGAGTTCATAAAAAGGACAATGGTTATTGAGCGCCTCATCAGAAAAGAAAAAAGACAGAATATGTATGTTTCCAGAGTACACATTCATTAACTAATTTTTATGTAATGTATAAAGAATAACCAAGCATAAGCAGACATAGTTCTTCAAGGAAATTCCCTACACCAGAATACTAAATAAACATTGTTATTTTAAGTGAACTGGGTTTGATCAAGGAGAGATTATGGTGGCTGGATCAATTTATCAGCTCCACTAGTATTTACTTCAGAATAATTATTCAATGCTATTTAATTACTACTAATCTCTGTACAATCTGCTTGCTCCTATTGAAGGGAAAACGTATTAGCCAAGCTCTCTCCACAAGGTCTGTGTTGGAATATTTATGCATGTCTGCCTCTTTTCACTTAAGAGCTCAAAGTGATATCATAACACCATAACATGACCCCACTAACATTCTCCTCCATTTTCCCCTACAATAACAATCCTGTGAGGTTGGCTAGGTTGTGTGAGAGTGATTGATTGTAATAAGTCAGTGACTGGAAGTTTCTATTTCAATGCTCAAATATATTATTGGACAGAATTCCAATTTCTAATTTTGTGTATGTACTGTCACTGTTGCATCCTTCAATAAGTTATTTTCTTGAACACTGAAGTACCCTACATTGCATTTTCCTTGTTTTCCCATTTTAGCTTTAAGGATAGGGGAAATTACTCGGTTATTACTTGATAGGATACCTGGGTTTTCTGGAAATAAAAATGTACATTATGTAGTACAATCCTGGTATTCTATAAATTGATTTTTCTATTGTGAGAGTGTGTAGAAAGTATGGAGAGTTTAAAACAGTCTTCTAAAAATGATAACCTTCTGTTGAGCTAATTTTTTTTTCACCTTGAAAAGTAAGATTAGAATTTATATAGGGATGGGTTTTTTTTCAGTGAAGGGGACAGGGGACAGTTCCACTGTTCCCTCTTCATTTTCTTGTCTCCTTTTTTCTTATAGTCAGATTTAGTTTATATACATATTTATGGATGGAAAATGGAGTGTACGTCGATGGTGTGACAAAAAAAAATCCTAGTAATAACAACCATATTTCTGCTTATGAAAAGTTGCTCACTTCTAATTTAGAATTATTCCTGGAACAGTTGTTCAGCTGTCCTCTTGAAAGAAATAAAAATTTGAGCCTAAGTGCCTGTTTGTGGAAAGGCAATAACCATCCACCAAGAAAGATTTTTTTTTAAAAAAAGTTTTTTTTATTAGTTTTCAATAAACAAACATACACAAACAAAACATCAAAACATAAAACGTCTTTTTGGAAAGCAGCTTAGTCCCAGGTTACATCTTTTTATACAGACATAAATTCAAAATTCATGCTCATTTTTTATCCAATTTCATATCTTATTTACCATTCAGTATACATTATTTTAAGTGTTAAAATTTAGGGAAAGATTTAAAGCAATCATCCTTTTAAATCAGTGATTACAAGGAGAAATTTGGTGTTTATAAATGAGAAAAGATAATAGAAAATTGAAATAGAACAGACAAAAGAAATATGCAAAATGATTTAAATGATATGAAATAAATAAAATAGAAATTAAGAGAGTGAAAAGAGGGGAGAAGCTATATAGAAAATGTA
>BHFT01010935.1:0-31388 GCA_004320025.1 Laticauda laticaudata
GAACTTGGTAGGTTCCAAGTTCCCTATTCTGATTGGCCAAAAAGGCCATTCGCGGATTGGCTGTTAGAGAACCAATCCGGTTAGCCTGCCAAATGGTGGGAACAGTTAAAGCGGTGTCATTGGCCACAAGCCACGGGCAAGCCGCTATAAAAAGGGCTGCTGCGGCTTGGGCTGTTGTTCCGTTACTGTTGCTTACCGAGTTTAATAAAAGAGTTTATTGTTGGAACCCGGTCTCACGCACTTCTTTCTGGACGAAACAGTATCTACAGAGGCCACCTGATTGTGTTTAATCAGAATTCCAGAAATGGGCCATTCCTGCTATATATGATTGATAATGGAATATTGTAGTTATCTAATCATGGTAGAGTCAAAGTGTTTGGAGCATTAGGAAGAGAGGAAACTAATGACAGGTTGCCTGAAAAAGGAGATGGTTTCATCTACCTTGAAAGAGATGGTAGTGCCTTCTCAATAAGACTTTGCTGAATCCAATGATTCTCAAAACTGTTAAAGGGCTTCAACTTTCCTTTATGGGAAAGCTAAAGCTGGCTGAGAAGGTAGGTGGGTTTCAGTTTCAGAAGATCCTGTATGATCTAGAACTTTTTATTTGCATTTCAGGCTAGGAGGTAGTTACAGAGCCTGCACTGATAGCATTTATTTATGATCATGGAGGTTTTGAGATGGGGCCATGCTGCCATGCTGGCCTTCCTTGAGTTTTCAGTAGATTTTTGATACTACAACTCATGGTATATTTCTGGACTAGTGGGGAGTCAGAGTGGGAGCCCCTGGGCCCCTTCTTTTGTGCTTTGTGGTGGTGCTTTTCATCCTGTCTCCAAGTGTGTTTTGAGTCTATGATGATAGGAAGAGAAAGATCAAGTTCAAAGTTCCTGATTCTTCACACACTTCCTATTTAACATCAACCTGAGCAGTGGTGGGTTTCAAATAATTTAACAACTGGTTCTCTGCCCTAATGATTCCTTCCAACAACCAGTTCACCAAACTGCTCAGAAAGTTAACAATTGGTTCTCCCAAACTGATGCGAACAGGCTGAATCCCACCACTGAATCTGAGGCTGCTGGTCACAGTCATCTCTTGGTTCAGATTCAGGTATCATCAGTATATAGATAATACTCACTTGTATGTCTCAACTTCAGGATGGCCAAGTGATGCTTATCAAGATCGATTCTAGCAAGACTGAATTGGTATTGGGGGAATTCAAATCTGGAGAACTTTCAATTTTAGTATTGGATGAGATCATATTTCCCTGTTCAGTCTAGTTTAAGGTGCTAACTATAGCGAGAAAGGCCTTCACACCTTCTGTTTGCTAGTTATGTTTATTCGTCATAGTCACTGTGCACCCCTGTATAATGCCTTATAATGTGCAGGGAAGAGTGACAAAGATGACCAGAGGATTGAAGGCTAAAACATGTAAAGAACGGTTTCAGGAATTTGATATGTCTAGTTTAATAAAAAGAAGGAGTAAGGGTGGCATGATAGCAGTGTTTCAATATCTAAGGAGTTGCCACAAAGAAGGAGGGGTGAATCTATTCTTCAAAGCACCTGAGGGCAGGACTAGAAGCAATGGATAGAAACTCTTCTTTTTAAGAAGAGATCGCACAACCATTTGTTTGAAATGGTATAGGGTTTCCTGCTTGAGCAGAGGGTTGGACTAGAAGACTTCCAAGGTCCCTTCCAACTCTGTAATTCTGCATTTTGTATGTGGACTACTGTAATGTGCTCTATATGGAGTTCCTCCTGAAATGAAGGTGAGTGAAGGGATCTTTGGGGATGGGAATGATTGTGGGTTGTCCTTCCAAATAATTTTTTCTTGATTCTTAGTTTCATGCTTGTTTTATTATATTACCCATAGTCAATTGGAGATAGGCAGCATCATAACAATAATAAATAAACAAAACAAATAAAATGAAAAATAGTAATGAAATAAATAAAGGATTTTTTCTAAAAAATACTGAAACTGTTTTCTATGTTGTTTGACATACGTATATGCTTTGTCTTGCTGCCAAATAAAGCCAGGTCCTTTTATTGGTTATTTGTATGTGTTTGTACAAAAAATTATGCACATATGTGTTTCTTTGGACATTAATACAGAAAAGCAAAAGAGAAGTCAAGGCTTTGGAATGTAGGCCTAATCTTACTTTGCTCCTTTTTCAAAAGGTTTTCATTCAGCTTGCTATTTAATTTATATTTTATTGAGGAAAAATGCACACCTGTAAATTAGCTCTTGTGGTAAAGAAGGAATGTCTGACTAGTTCCTGGAACACCATATGACCCGAACCATGTTTTTGTGTTAAGACTCCCCCCTCTCTGTGGTATGAAATCCCATCAAATTGCTTGATTGTAGGGCAAGGAGGAAGAGCTGAGAGAAAACAAAAAGCCTGGTGTAAAGAGCCTTTTAAAATATTCTTAGGGCTTGTTTTCTAATTTCACGGAAAGTGATTGTTAAAAAAGAAAGTAAAGTAGATTTATTAGGGATGTGACTCTGAAATATTGAGTCAGCTTCTGTTCTCTGTATGACAATCTGTTCCTTACTGTGTGGAAAGGTGAATTTATTGTATCACTCAGAGGGAAGAACAAAGAATTAGCATTTGCTGGGACACATCCATATGGCCTGTTTACTATGAAATGGTCATGGCTCTCTCCTTCATCCCTATTGGACATTTTCTCTTTATAGATTTTGCTGTCTCCTTCCAAGTGCACATAATGATACTCGGGAGGTGGGGGAGGAGGAAGAGAAATGCAAACACCACGACTATAGATTGCTTTATTCTAGCCTTTCCTTCATTTAAGGATATTGATTTTTCTTTTATGTATTTCTAATAGATGAGTTCACTATTTCTCTTGAAACTTTAGCACACTTTCATCAATCAGCTTATTGTCTTTATTTATTAGACCTCTTATTTTGTACCCACTTTTTCTACATTTTTACCAATGAAATCTTTTAAAAACTGTTCCTTTGATGAGATATTAATCAAGTACACATTTGTAAACTAACTTTTTCTTTTAGAAAAAAAGGATTATTACTAATATGTGTATGTGTTTGTGTACTAATGCATACACACACACTACATTAGTGTGTGTGTGTGTGTATACATACACACACATATACACATAAACATATTTCCTTTTTTTTGACCGGCACCTTGACCAGGGGAAGGGGTTTGTATTTGTAAATAAAATTGTGCGCTATGTTGTCAGACATGTATATGTCCATAAGGGTCACCCAAGGTGAACAGGCCATGATCGATACCCCAGACTAACACCAGTCACATCTGCCAATCTACATTGACCACTGTAGCAGACTATAGTCTATTCCTTCAACAAGTCAATACAACCTCAAAAATGGTCCTCATTCTCTACATGCCTTAGGGCAACTACTGATAGCAATGGGAAGATCTGCCCAAGGCAGAGGGTGTTAGGAATTGCAAGGCGGGAGAAGGCGGAGCTTCGTCTCGGTGCTACAGCTGCAATCTCGGGGCTCTGAGATCGCAGCTGATATTTTCGCCCTGGTCGGTCCCTAATGGACCTAAAACCGTCCTGTAGAGACGGGGATTGTGAAGGGCACAGTCCCAGGATCCCAGAGATATCGCAAATCTCTGGTTTGATCGGGAGAAGCCCTTTTTGCTGGCGGTGGAAAGGCAAGCCTCCAAAGCTGCTGAAGTCAGGACAGCTCTGAAAGAAAAGTGCTTGAGCGAAATGTGTGGTCAGTTGGGTGAGAAACCTCTTTGTAATGTAAATTGGCTGAGACTGAAAGGAATCCTGAACAAAGAAGAAACCTGTGACTTTATTTTTGTTTGACTGGAATTGTTTAGTGGCGTTTTTAAAGTGATGTCAAATTGAGGCTTGGATTCTTTCCTACTACTTCTTTTTCTGAGGACTTTAATGTGATTGTTGTAGGTAACCAGATTGGAATTTTTTCTTATATATATTTCATGCTTCTTTTGATTTTTTTAATTTTCAATAGGATAAGAGACCCCTTTGATTTTTTCTTTCTTTTTCTCTGAGTTTTTGTATAACATTCTCTTCTTTCTGGCTGGGGGGGAAGTATTAAGAGATTTTGCAACACTGCCAACTAGAGGCTTGAAAGTAACTTTATTTGAACTGGGAGAAATGTATAACTACTCCTTCTCAGCACATTTTAATGTGAAAAGATGGAGGGAGAGCAAGAAAAATATTATTACAGGTGTTTTCCCTTGTGGACTCTTATCAATATTTCAACACTTGAGGCTTGGCTTTGAAGTTGCTGGAGAAGAGAGAGTCATAATAAGAGCCTTGGATAAATAAATAAAGTGCAGTGTGCAGTCCATATATATATAATATATTATAACTTGTGAAATCTCTACTCGCCAGCCTTTTTGTATATTTTAACTCTAGTAATATTTTTTATTTTTGCTTTTTATTTTATCCTTTTCTTCTCTTGTTTTTGGGCCTCTTTTACTATTGGATTTTTCTATTTTGGATCATAATTGGCTATTCTATCAGATGGATTGAAGGTTAAAAAGAATTTGAATTTTTTGAAGCATTAAAATGAAAAAAAAAAGTGAAAAAAGAAAGGTGTTAAATGAAATAGACTGTGTGTTTTTTGGATTGTTTGGTGATTTTGGGACTTTTGGAAATTCTTATTTGAATGATTAACATCATTGGGTCATTTAATTTTTTTATTTTTTATTTTTTAAAATGGCATTACCTTAATGGATGAACTGAAAATGGAATTTATAAAATATTGAACAAAGAGAAACAAGAAGGGAAGGATTCTTTTAGCTCTATTTTTCGTTTCTTAGAAATGGCAATTTTCTAACATATGAGAACTACAAGAACAAGGAAAGTATGGGATTGAAAAGAAGAAACCATCCCTAAAGTGAAACAAGCAACTTTATTTGGGGAAGAAAGGGAAAAGGGGAGAGAAAGAGAATGGAGAAATTTAAGAACTAAAAAAAAACAACCAAAAAGGGGAAAACAAGGTGAAAAGTGGACACAACATCAGAAAGCAACAGAAAAGAAGAATACACAAGAGGGTGGAGATTAGAGAGACCAAGGGGGTAAAAAGGGTAGAGTGGAGAAGCAAGGGGAGGAAAGAAGGGAAGAGAAGCTACAAAGGTTTGACAGAATGTAAAGAAACAAGAATTTATTATAGAGATAAATGGGTAAACATATCATTGAAAAAGAGATTCTGGCAAAAGGTACATAAGATTGTGTTGTTTGACTGTATTTTGAAAATAAATGTTACAAATTGGAATAATATATGATTTATAAATGGGACAAAATATTTAAAGTAATTTAGCGAATTCTCTTTTTTAATAAAATAAATGAAATCAAATATGAGAGAATTGAATTAAAGAAAAAATGGGAACATTGTCATGGTATAATATTTTTAAAACATAAGTGAAATAGGGGGAAGTAACTAAGCCAAAAATCTATAATGTTCCCATAGAAGCATGAATAATTTATTTAGAAAGGATTGTGTAAAATGTTTAAGACTTAAATGAATATTAATTTTAATGATATAATTTTAATTGCTATGGATTTGTTGTTTATTATATTATATATTTAAAAGAAAAAAAATCTTTTTTCCTTGTTTTAAAATATTGAAGTCTTTTTTAGAATGTACTACGCGCAGAATCCTGAATGAAAATTAATGTGTTATGTTAAGCTTTAAAAACTAGGGGAAGGATAAGTATATAAGGCATTATACTCCAATCAGTCATTTCAGAAGAAATTTTGTGTTAATAGAAAAGATAATAGACAGCTGAAAACAGGACAGACAAAGATATAAGTATAATGATTTAAATTGTAGATGAAAATAAATATAAATAGAATTAAGAGAGAGAAAAGAGGGGAGAAGCTATATAGAAAATGTAAAATGGTGAATAAGAAATGGAATGCTATATAAAAAGTAAGCGAGAACTGAAATTTATGTCTGTACAAAAAGATGTAACTCGGGATCAAACTGCCGTCCAAAAAGATATTTTATGTTTTCTCTTATGTTTTGTGTTTTGTTTGTATATGTTTGTTTGTTAAAAATTAATAAAATTCTTTATTAAAAAAAAAAAGGAATTGCAAGGCTAAATCAGGCTAAGGAACAGCCATAGGAATGTCCAAAGTATTGTTGGTCCAATTGACAAAAGAAAGCTCAAAACCATATTGATTGGAAGCATGAAGAAGAGGCCTTCATCCTGCATATATGCTGGTATATATGCTGGTTGTTTTGGTTGTTTTTCCCCTTTAGAGCAGAGATCCTTTTAAAGTCAGGATTCTCAGGTAAAGACAGCATAGGTAGTCCTCACTTAACAATCAGTTGCTTAGCAACCGAAGTTATGACACTTATGGTACTACTTACAGTATGACCTGCTTTCAAAGTTTTAACAGCCACAAACCTCTCCTGTGGTCACATGCTTGCATTTTGGTTTCAGTATTTTATTAGTTTATCAAACTATAAATTACAGAGATGCAAAGAAAAATGAAAATAATGGGAAATCAGGGTAGGAAAGGGGGAGGAGAAAGAAGAATGAAGGAGAAAAGAAAAAAAAGTATTGACTTCCAATGTCTTTTGGTGCAATAAAATAACTTTTACATGATAATATCCACTAGCTATTTCTATATCAAGAAATCTATCTAATCAGAAAAACCCAAAATCAAAATTTCATATTTTTCAACTCAACCACGAAGTCCAAAAGAGGTTTTCAAGTAGAAACAAAATTAACTGTACTCTTTTCTTTAATCAAAGCAGTCAATTTAGCCACGTCTGCTAACTCTATCAACTTTTGCAGCCATATCGTTCCCTTTTTGTGCATTAAGTATTCTTGCTGCTGTCAGCATATATCAAAATCCCATTTTCCCAAGTTCTTTATCCATAAAACCTAAAAGAAAAGTCTCTAGTTTTATCTTTGCATTCACTTTAAGAGTCTTCTGTATTAAGATGTGAATCCTATTCCAATATTTCTTTGCTTAGTCACATGTCCACCATAAATGGTAAAAAGTTCCTTCTTTACATTTACATTTCCAACATTAATTTGAAGTAACTTTATACATTGTTGACAATTTATCCAGAGTTAAATACCAACTGTACATCATATAAAATTTTTATTTTAAATTATAATTTAATATAAATGTTAAACCTTTCACCTGCATGTTCTTCCATTGTTCAAGCACTATGTTATACCCAAAGTTCTTTAGCCATTGGGTCATACAGTTCTTTACATACTCATTCTCCAAATTTAATTTTAATACCAATTGATAAACTGTAAAATTTCCATTTTATTTTCTACAAAATAAAATGCATAGGTTTTTTTTATCTAGCTTAAATCTTTCTGTCTTTTTAAAATATAACAAATATGTTGTTTAATTCCACCTCCTCTTTAGATATGAGGATAGGGTCACGATAATTGAAAAATATTATTTCACCATAAGTCCACCAATTTGGCCTCGCCACGATTTCTTTTCTAAAGAAAAGCTTTTGGGGGAAGGGTGTGTGTATGTGTGTGTGTAACACCCAAAGAGGCATCTTCACAGAGAATCTTACTTTGCATTTATTCCAGACTCTTGGATGGCACATCTAACAAAGTGATTGTTGAATTCAACATTTACTTTAACCTTATCATACCATAAATAAATGTGCCATTCCAATCTTAATTTGTGGCCCTCCAGCTCAGGTAATCTCTTACTTTGAAGAGTCACCTTTTCTTTTAGCCAGAATAAACAACAAGCATCAAAGTACAATTTCAGATCTGGCAACCCCAAACCTCCTCTTTCGTTAGCACATGATTGCATTTGGGGAGCATGACAACTGGCTTGCATTTACTGCTGTTTATGTCATCTCATGTTTTTGCCAGGGACCCCTATTGACTCCCATTTTCTAGAAAAAAAAATCCATTGCATGCAATGGGATTGCTTAACAACCACCACAAAAAAGGTCATCAGATTGGGTGCAGGCATCTGGTGATTCACTTAAAGACCAGCATAACTTTTAAGTGTAATTCTGGGCTCAATTATGGTCGTACATTGAGGGATACCTGTATTTTCTCACTCCAGTCTCAGCAGTGATGCCATTTGCCCCATTAAATCAGTCAGCCTTATTTCTGGAGGCTTTCCCTGGCAGCCAATCCGAACATCTGCATATGAGCTAAAATTGCAGTGAATTCAGTATATGCCAGCACAACCCAAAGGGGAGCAAATGTTAGGGAAAGTTGTGTTGCTTTGTGAAAGCTTCTGGTTGGACCACTTTGCTCAAAGTATCATCGAAACAAAGCAGCCCTTCAAGGCTTTGCACGGATACAATCCTGAATCTCCTTGTGTGGCATCTCTCCAGTTGTTTGCAGCCTCCCTAGCTTGCAGGGAAATCCCAGGGAAAGATGTGGCCTTTTAAAAATTAAAAATGGGAAACAGTGTTAGCCAAGAAGTCTGTAGGATAAGGAAATGTGTTGTAATAGGGGAAAAAAAGCAGCCATACCTTCCACTCCCTTGAGACAAAAACAGAACAAATCAAAACAGGTAAACACAGTTAAAAGCTATTATCAAACATCCTGAGGAGAAGGTAGAAAACAGAAAGGTTTTTTTTGCAGTGGAACAAAATTGTAAAGAAGCTGAAAGATTTCAGTACAAGAGTAGATTATTGTATACCTTTATGAACCAGAGTTAATACTTTGTTTTCTGTGCATTTAAATATTTCATGAATTACAGATGGTATGTTTAAATATTTGCTTATCACATTCAAAAGTAGAATATCCTGACTGGAAGACTGCTGTGTTTCCTTATGTTTCCATTTTGAGTCAAAAATAATCTCCCTTTTTAAGTCTGGCCTCTCACAGGATTGCATGACAAAAAATAATTTCCTGTGTATGGGCTGATTAGTATTTTATCTCAATAACATTTTGCCTCCTAGTACCACTTTGAGGTTCCACTTATTCCTTTGGTTAATCATCTTTTTTGGCTTTTATTTTAAACCAAGTGCCCCCAAGTCAGGAATGTTCAAATGAGATGTATTTTGTTGCTCTTGAAACCTGATAAATTAATTATGGGAGGTACTTTTTAAAAATTAAATCCTCCTGTAGTAGTTTTCAGACAACTGCACAACAACTAAAACTTCTGTTTGGACAATATATTAAAGAGCCAAGATGGAAAAACAAAGAATTTAAGAAGCTGAGTACAGATTGAAGAAGAAAATATTCATACATGTGACAGATTTAGGGAAGGAGAATTAAAACAAGTAAACAAATAAACATATCCATAAGAGTTTCAAAACTTGTCTTTGTTTGAACTTTAGCCTTACAGTGAAGGGACAATGAGAATTCCTGCACTGTTTGTGAGCTTCTCCCAAATGTTTCAAAAATGTTGGGTGTTGCCAAAATATTTCCAATATATTTTTCACTAGCCTTCCATTCCCGATTTTTCTGATGACTTCCTATTTTTGCCACAAACCTTTCTGCCAGACTCCTTGTCTGAAACATATGGTATATAAAAATGTTGACAAAAGATGAGGTGTGTAATGGGGAAGAACATTTATAAATGGTTGATATAAACTAGACCAAATAGGTTCAATCAGTGGTTCCCAAACTTTTTTAGCCGACTGCCCTCTTGGTGCTACAAGCTCAGTACCCCCCACCCAGGGGTGGGATTCAAATTTTTTAACAACCGTGGGCATGGCCTAATTTGAGGGTGTGGTTTGTTGGTCATGTGACTGGCTGGGTGTGGCTTGCTGGCTGGGCGTGGCTTGAGGTTACATGACCGGGTGGCGTGGTTTGGTGGTCATGTGACTGGGTGGGCATGGCCAGGTGGCCATGTGACTGGCAAACCAAATTCAAGTGGTCCTCGCTTAATGACCGGTTGCTTAGCAAGATTTCTAATTTATGACTGACCTCCTCAGAGCTACTTGGCCTGTTTTTGGAGTTTTAACAGCCATGCACACACACACACACGCACACACACACACACACACTCCCTTTTAATCCTGCTGGAGCAGGTGGTTGGACGAGATATCTCATTCACTTTCTTTCTTTCTTTCTTTCTTTCTTTCTTTCTTTCTTTCTTTCTTTCTCTTCCTTTCTTTCTCCCTTTTTCTTTCTTTCCCTTTTCTCTTTCTTTTCTTTCTTGTTTCTTCCTTCTCTTTCTCTTTCCCTTTCTCTCTCCCTCCCTCCCTCCATATGTCCTATTCATTTTCTCCTTCCTCCCTTCCTCTCTCTTTCTTTCTCTCTTTCTGTCCCTTCCTTCTGTCCTCCCCTCTTTCTTTGTCTATCCCTTTTCTTCCTTTCTCTCTCCCTTTTTCTTTCTTTCCCTTTTCTTTCTTGTCTCTTCCACTTTCTTTCTTTCATTCTTTCTCTCTTTCTCTTTCTCTTTCTTTCTCTCTTTCCCTCTTTCTCTTTCTCTTTCTCTATCCCTTCCCTTCCTCCTTCACGCTCTCCTCCTAAGCTAGGAAACCCACCTGAAATACACTCTCTTTCTCTCTCTGCCAACAAGGTAGTCACCTGGCAGCATCACTTGTGATGAGTCTCCCAGAGTCTCAGGGACTGGGCATGATTGTCCATTCATGCCTGGACCCATGTTGCCCAGAAAAGCTGGCAGGCAAGGCTTCCGGATCCAACACAGGGGTCACAGGCGGGACTTCCACCTCTCCCTCTTTTGTGGAAAGGACTGGGAACTTCAAACGAGGGTTCAGCCTCACCCACCTCAGGAGCTGCAGGAGAAGTGAGCTGCAGGAAAGGTGAACCAGCCCACCTTGACTGGCTCATCTTTCCCTCTGCCACCAGCCGTGGGAGGAAGGTAGGTTTGAGGCAGTTGGGAAAGCCCAAACTGCAATGGTCTGGGGTTTCCTGACTGCCAACAAGCTTACCTTCCTCCTATAGCTGGTGGCAGAGGGAAAGGTAAGCCAGTCAGGGCAGACCTGTTGCTACTTGGCTCCCCACCAGCCTACATCTCATCAGCTGCTGGGGTTCGTGGGTCGTGGCTGCTGAGGGGGAGTTTGGGAGGCAACCAGGAAGCATGAGGCTTACACTGCCTGCATTACCCCTCTGCCAGCCACTCCTCTGAGCATTTTAGCCAAGTCTGGGCTGCTGCTATGCAAACTCGATGGGTGAAAGATCCACTCTCATGTGGCTTTACTCGCATCATTCTATTCATAGTGGTAGCCCACATTCAGTCAAAGAGTGCAGGCTGTCAAGTAGCAGAGGGAAGGGGCGGCAGGTAAGGGGCGATGCAGGAGGCATTGTATTGTGCTCCCTAGTCATTCCCAGCCCCCACCCCAGCCCCTAGCAGGCAAGGCCCAGCAGCTGCGGAGAATCCAGGCAGGACTCAAGCGGCAATGGGTCAACCCTGGCTTGCCTTCCTCTTGGCCACCAGCAAGCCAGGCAAGTGCAGTGGGGGGCAAGCTGAATTGAGCCCTGTGAGGGACCCACCTCCAGCACTCCTCTGTCATACCCTTACCTCTTAGCACCCTCCTGCCTCCCCCTTGCCTCTCATCAGCCCCTATGTCATCCCACTGCCCCCTAGGGGGTGGTACTGCCCACTTTGCGAATCACTGGGCTAAATAATGCCAGTCTGCTTTTAAAAAACTGTTTTCTTCCCAAATGTATAAAAAAAATAGATCTTAATTTCTTGGCAGTTTACTATTGGAATCAAATGTTCTTTTACAATGTCATTCAGCAGCAAGTTAAAAAATAAATAAAAAGTGTTGTAACGGTTCTTCTTTAAGTCGATAGCGGCGAAGAGAAGAAATCAATCTCAAGACCATTTCTTTGCAAGTTTTCACTAGGCTCAACCCACTTCCCAACTTCTGATGCTATGATTATGCACAAGTCTGGGCTCATATAACATTAATGAGCACTTGATACCCAATTGTATATCTTGATCCCTGTAGCTGATTTAATTAAGGTTCTATCTCAGTTTTGGGGGCATTTATGATCTGCGTGGTCTCTACCTCAAACCTAGCAAGACTGAGTGGCTGTAGATTCATGGGACCTCTGCTTTCAGGAACTTTTCCAACTTTATTTCTGGAAAGGATTGCACTTCTCCAGATGGTACTGATATGCAATTTAAGGATCCCCTTGGACTCATGGCTCTACCTCACTGCAGTTTTGAGAAGTAGAGCAAAGGCAACAAGTATGTCCCCTTGAGAGAGGGCAGGTAGCAATGTTCCTAATCAAGCTACGTCAACAATGTAAGAGCTACCTCCAGGGGGTTGTGCCTCCAATGATAATAATTCTCCAACAACTACAAAGCTGCATTCCTGTTACTCTTACCCTAAGCTTGGCATTTGAATTGGCTCATGGAAATCTCTAGTGCTTGAATCTGGATCATTACAAGGCAGCCCTGCCTCTGCATCTCTCTGACTAACAGGTCACTAATTCAATTACAAAACAAGTTATAGACTGTGAACTTGTGAAATCTTAGTTACTCTATTATCAGAAATAGATGATAATAGATTATGACATGGCAATAAAGCCTGCATTTGCCTGGCTTTCTGATTTGCCTCAACTGGGTACAGGACAGATTTCTTCTAATCCATATAAGAAGGGGCTTTCCTCCTTTCTGCCTTTAAATCCTAAACAGAGACTCTATAGGGTGAATGTGCACAGTTAACGGAGAGCTTTCCAATCATATTGATAGTTTGTATTCTAGGAAAACAAGGCCATTGTTTTATCTCTCTTCCTCCCATCCATTATATGAAGAGAAATGAAAAGAATCTTTGGTTTCTAGCATTCCTGGACATGTTTATATGAGTCTTTTGCTTGAAGATTTTAATACCGATCAGATCAAAATAAGCTTAATTAATTAATCAGCTATCTGGGCCAGAAATGCACTAGGATCCTGTTCTGCTGCTATAACAAAATGCTCTGCAGAATAATTTTAATGAGATTATAAAATAATTAAAATTAATGTGTGAAAATCCCATCAATACTGCCTCTTCCAATCATCATACCAATAGCTACATTATGGGGCTATTATCTATCATCTCTCTCTCTCTCTCTCTCTCTCTCTCTCTCTCTCTCTCTCTCTCTCTCTNCTCTCTCTCTCTCTCTCTCTCTCTCTCTCTCTCTCTCTCTCTCTCTCTCTCTCTCTGTGTATGTCTGTCTGTCTGTCTGCTATCTACCATATACTTTTACTAACTGGACTTTGGTGTATCAAAAGCTAACAGAAGTGTTAGCTGGGGGGGGGAGGAAGTTACTGCTTCCTATTTATTTATTTACTTATAGAATCTGTTGACTTGTCTAAAATCTTGCTATAAAACATCTATTACTAACCATAATTTATTGGTTCTACTTATGTTCCTTCCTCCCCGCCATTAATCTTCTTTTAAAAGATCAGTGATCACAATAACCAAAATCAGATACAGAGGATGTATCAAATATTTGTCTTTCATTGTGGAATCCAGCTCACTCCCTTCTACACATATTTTGCTTTTGTTTCCCCTTCTGCACCCTTCTGGATATTCTTACATTTTACTAGACAATTTAGGTGTCCTTTCCACATGAAAGTCTCATAATTTTGTTATAGGTAACATATCTGTTACCTTGCATGCTAAGTTTATATAAGCTTTCATAGCTCTAATAAAAATACCATACATGTGGGTATTGCAAAATAACAATATTTTTTCTGTAAAAATGCCATGTATATGTTTTTAAGAATGGGGGTGTGACAGAAGATCTTATCATATGTAAGGAATCACTTGTATGCAGGGAATATTTCAATGCACATGAAGGAGTCAAAGAAAATGCTTGTGTGATCCGACAGTCCCATAATCTACTTCTCTGGTTATACATCCTGATTCCATAAACATTGGAATTGCAATTGTTTGTGCTTGCAAAGCTCATTTGGCATTATTTTTGTCTGCTTCAATGGATATAGTTGTTGAATATTAAATCTTTTAAACCTGTTGGTAGGTGTACCTTGTCAGTCTCCATAAGCATTTTGGATAAAAAAATCGAAATCTAATTGATCATTCTAATTTGTCACTATGCACTTATTAACAGAGCTCTATTTAGTGTTACTTGCATACTGAAAAAGATCCTAAATGGTGCCATCACAGCAGGACATAGAAAGTCAGTGAAGAAGATACAGTGCTTCACTGGTTGTAAGAGAATGTGCATTTTCAGTTCTACTACAGACATTCCTGGTTTAGCAACTATCTTGGTTAACAACTATTTGCAAATATGACTATAATAAAAAAAGACATTTTTTTTCAACCAGTCTATGCATTTACAGCCATATTTTGTGTACCTGACAAAACACTCACCGAAATGAGAGCAACCCAAGCATAGCTGTATACCTTTACCACTTTCTCACTCACATGTTCACCTAGCGAGCAACCATTTTGTTTAACGACCCTAATTGTTGGAAGAGAACTTTGGTTGCTAAACAAGGAGTAGACAACTTTAGATTTAAGTTTTCTAGAAATACCAAATCAAGGTTCTTCATCAGGGCTGTCAAACTCAATGCCCGTGGGCCAGATGCATAACGTGCTGGTTATGCCCACGGCCAGTTTTGCAAAGGGGAAAAAAGTCCTGATACATGATGTGATGATGTGTGATTACTCAAGTTTGACACCCCTGCTCTGCATAGAGAAGGCTGCTCTAATTACACAGTACAATATGGCGCACTCAGGCTACAGTTTTGTGTCTTGATGTGCCATCTCTTGCTTTTATTATGTCTCTAGGAATGAAAAAAAATGAAACAAAAGAAGGGGATTCATCAACTGGAGAGCCACTTGGCATCATTAGCTTCAATGGATCAAGCCAAACTTCTCTACAAGCAGGTACTCCAACAGCCATGCCATGAGCAATTCATCGAAATATGCCAGAAGTCAAGCAATGCCTTGTTGGATGAAGAGAATAGTGCAAATATCCAGAGTTGTGGCATAAATATATGAGATGGTTCTCTGGATGCCAGGTTGGAGGAAGTTGAGCTAGTCCCAGACATGTCAGGTGGAAGAGGTGGTAATATACTCAGAGGCGGCCAGTGGCCTCAAGCCAGGATCAGCAAGACCAAGAGACATGGAGTGGTTGCAAGGGAAGCGACTGAATGAGCAGCCCTCTGAGTGTGCAACAGTCAAGACACAGCTGCAGCAGAACAGCATGAATCAGGAGGAACTCCTGATCCAAGAGTACACAAAGTGGCAAAAAGGCAAGAGCAATGGCATTCAGCCTGGCTATTCGTGAGGTAGCAACCTCACTGCTCTTGATGGACTGCATTGGGCAATGACTATTTGATATAGCAAGAGTAAGGGAACAACACTGGCAACAATGTGTCCATTTTGGTGCCTAGTGTTTGCCAGTTTCTTTATTGATGTTCCTGACCCAGAATATGGACTTAGCCCCCAGGTTTGACTTTTGGACCTACTTCTCAAATTTTGGTTTGGACCTTGAAAGTGGATTTTGGAGTGTGTGTGCCTTGCTTGCCAATACTTTGTCCTTGCCATGTGGACGGTTCCAGCTTCATGGATTGGTGCGGGAATAATTTTTGAATTGGGAAACTCATTGGGAACTGCCTTGTCACTGGACTGGGATTCCTGGAGGAAGATTTTTAGAGGGTTTCAAAAGCCTCAATAAACTCCTTGAATCCTCTGTGTGTGTGCATTGTGTGAGCAAAATGTTTTTGCTTCAATAAACTGAACATCAGCCATTATTTTTATGGCAATCTTTATTAAAATCAGGAATGGGTCCACATTATCTGAGGAACCATCTCACTGCAATGGGATTGGCCAACCTTGCCTGCACCAGCAAAAGGGGAATGCTATGGACCCTGTCAGTCAAGGAATTGTGACTGGTGGGATCCAAGAGAAGAAACTTTTCTGCCATGGCTCCCACCCTCTGGAACATCGTGCCTCCCCAAGGTGAGTCCTACACCCACCCTTTTGGCATGAAAGGGTCTGCCAAATGGCCTGGGCCCCCAGTGGGAGCCTGTTTTTCTGAAGATGATTAATGCATTAGGATAAGACTGTACCTTCTCCCTGTGTTCATCTTCCTTCCTTTGTCAATTTTAAATAGATTTTTGTACAACTATGTATTATTTTAATGTTTCATGTTGTTATTTCTATTGGTCGTAAGCTGCCTAGAGTTGCTTTTAAGAGAGATGGGTAGCATATAAGTGTAGTACATAATAAACAAATAAATAAATATTGCCTTCTCATTGAGGGCATTGAAAACCCAACCCAATCATTCTATTTATCTTTATGATGTGTAACACCCACTTCTGGAGGGGGCAACAAGGGAGTTTCTTTTTGTACCATAAGGTCTCAAACAAAAAGTTGTGCAGTATGGGGGGGGGAAGCTACACCATTTATTTATTTGTTTGTTCGAGTTGAGAGAGGTTGAATAAAATGCCATGGATGCATCAAACTGTTAAATTTATTTTTCTTTTGCTAAAAGGCAAAAAAAAAAGTTATGCCCACTTTCAAATGTTTGTCAATATATTCAGAGTTGGAATCTGGGACCATGCCAGGGTACTAAAGGTACAGTATGTTGTATATAAAGGAAGAGCTATATGAATGATAATGAATATGAATGGGATATACAGTTATACATATATACTTTTTTACAGTAGCTGGATATTTATCCAATCTTCAGATTCTGGTCTTTTAAATAAAATGAACATTTAGGTTCACTAGATAAAGAATTAACATTTATTTTGGCCTCATGGTTTGTTTGTATGACTTGCCCATTCACCCCTAAGGAATAGCCCATGAGTGATTCAAAATGTTATTAAAAAAAAATGAAACCAGATGAAAACTGATAACTACTACAAGTTTCTCATTTCATACTCCCACCAAATGTCACCAAATGTCAGCCAAGATGAAAATAAAGGAAACATTAAAATCTTTTCCTGTTCCAAAAACCTACTTAGACTAAGTCATGCTCGAACCATTCTGGTGAGTCCTTCTTATGAGCATTATGTCATGTGTGAAATAAGCCAAACATGCAATCCCCTTTGGAATAATGACCCAATTAAAATCCTAGAACTGTAACACAGCAAAAATGGGAATCCAAATCCCATTTTGCCTCTATTCATGAAAAAAGACCAAATGGAACAGTTTTCCATATAAACCTACTAATTTAGAGGCCAGAGAGATTAAATGTTAGTGTGGTTCTCCACACTATATTAAAGATATTATCCCAATGAAATTGATATATATTGATGATGATGGAAGAATACTAATGGTGGAAATAATAGACAATAATATAAACACTCCTGATTGCAATTTATGCCCTGAATGACAATCAAGAAGAATTTACAAAAAATTACACAATGAAAATAATTGAACTGGACTATGCCAATATAGTTTTGATGGGAGATTTCAATGGAATTGTAGACAATAAACTGGATTATACAGCAAAGAAAACAACAAAGCAAAACAGAAGAGACTCTCCCTAAATCTTTTTTTTAAAATGGTGGCGAAAATAAAAATTAAAAGATACATGGAGAGAAAGAAATGCTAAAACTAAACAATACACTTTCTATTCAAATTGACATTTATCATGGTCCAGAATAGATATGATATGGATGTCAACAGAATTGTTAAGTAATATTCAAGAAGTAAATATTGAAACAAGCACTTGGGCAGATCACAATCCAATGACAATTAAATGGAAAGGACAAAGAAGAAGATCTAGATGGACGTTAAATAATACTATTTTAAGAAAAAGACTTCACACAGTGGATGGAGAAAGAACTGGCTCTTTCTTTTTGGAGAAAAAACAAAAAAGAAGATACATCAATCCAAAATGTATGGGATACAGTGAAGGCATATGCCAGAGGCTAGATAATAGACTATACAAGGAAAAGAAATACCATGTGAAAAGATTAGCCTCAAAGGCATTAGAGGATGAGTATAAAGGACTTGAAAAAGAGTTACAGAAAATGCCACAGAAAAAGGATACCAAGTTAAAAATGGATATAATTAAAAATAAAATGGGTTTAATAGAAAAAGACAGAGCACAGAAAATTAGAGATACTAAACAGAACGACTTTGAAGATGCAAATAAACCAGGAAGATGGCTAGTATATAAATTGAAGAAAGAAGAAAGAATCAAGGAAAATTTTTGCAACTAATAGAAGAACAAGGCCAAGTTTGTTATGGTAGCAAGAGAGAAGAAGGAAATCATACGAGACTTTATGAAGAATTATACACACAAGAGAATATTGATGAGGAAAGAGTCAAACAGTATTTACAGGATGCTAATCTATCCCAGATACCTAAAGGGATTGAAACATGTTAGAAAGCAATATAACAATGATGGAGTTAACTGAAGCACTTAAGAAGCAAAATAATGGAAAGGCGCCAGGCCCAAATGGACTTCCGGCAGAATTTTATAAAACATTATAAGAATCATTGAATCTTTCATTCTAGAAGTCATGAATGAAGAAGAGGATACCAAAAACATGGTTAGAAGGTTATATTACACTTATTCCAAACGTAGAGGCTGATTTATTACAAATCAAGAACTATAGACCTATTTCTTTACTAAATGTAGATTATAACATTTTTGCTTCATATTTGGCAGAAAGACTTAAAAAATATTTAAACAGTTTTATTCATCCTGATCAAAATGGATTTCTGCCAAAAGAGACAAATTAAGACAACATGAGAGTAATTTTTGGACACTCTGGAATACTATGAGGTTCATCCTGAAAAACAAATGGCTTTGATATTTCTAGATGTACAGAAGGAATTTGATAATGTGAAAAGGAAACAGGCAAAGGGTGCCCACTGTCACCTTTGTTGTTTGTGTTAACTTTGGAAGTGCTAAATAGAAAATATTAGAGAAGAAAAGGACATAAAAGGGATAATTTAAAAGGAAGAAATTTAAATTGCAAACATTTACAGATGATTTGGTTTTCATCTTTGAAGATCCATTAGAAACAGCACCAAAATTGATGGAAAAGATAGAGACATATGGAAAGATGTCTGGCTTAAAAAATAATAAAGATAAGACAAAGATTCTGACAAAGAACATGTTATCAAAACAAAAGGAAGAATTAGCAGACCTATTGAAAATTCAGGTCACAGAAAGATTAAATACTTGGGGATATATTTGACAGCAAAGATGCAGTACATTAAAAGAGAATAACTATGTTAAACTTCAGCAGCAGATAGTGCTGGATCTGGCGAAATGGGAAAAATTTACAACTGTCATTAAAAGGGAGAATATCAACAATCAAGATGAAATATGGGAGAAGGCGGAGCTTCGTCTCGGTGCTAACAGCTGCGATCTCGGGGCACTGAGATCGCAGCTGATATTTTCGCCCTGGTAGTCCTAACGGACCTAAACCGTCCCGTAGAGACGGGGATTGTGAAGGGCACAGTCCCAAGGATCCCAGATAGATATCGCAAATCTCTGGTTTGATCCGGGAGAAGCCCTTTTGCTGGTGGAAAGGCAGCCTCCAAAGCTGCTGAAGTCAGGACAGCTCCAAAAAGAAAGGTGGCTTGAGCTGAATGTGTGTCGGTTGGGTTGAGAAACCTCTTTTTGTATTGTAAATTGGTTGAGACCTGAAAGGATATCCTGAACAAAGAAGAAACCTGTGACTTTATTTTTGTTTGACTGGAATTGTTTAAGCGGCGTTTTTTAAAGTGATGTCAAATTGAGGCTTGGATTCTTTCCTTACTACTTCTTTTTTGAGGACTTTAATGTGATTTTGTAGGTAACCAGATTGAATTTTTTCTTATATATATTTTTATGCTTCTTTTGATTTTTTAATTTCATTAGGATAGAGACCCCCTTTGATTTTTTCTTTCTTTTCCTCTGGAGTTTTGTATACATTACTCTTCTTTCTGGCTGGGGGAGGAAAAAGTATTAAGAGATTTTGCAACACTGCCACTAGAGGCTTGAAAGTACTTTATTTGAACTGGGGAGAAATGTATAACTACTCCTTCTCAAGGACATTTTAATGTGATAAGATGGAGGGAGAGCACAGAAAAATATTATTACAGGTGTTTTCCTGGACTCTTATCAATATTTCAATGCTTGAGGCTTGGCTTTGAAGCTGCTGGAGAAGAGAGTCATAATAAGAGCCTTGGATAAATAAATAAAGTGCAGTGTGCAGTCCATATATATAATATATATATATCTTGTGAAATCTCTACTCACCAGCCTTTTTGTATATTTCAATTCTAGTAATATTTTTATTTTTGCTTTTTATTTTATCCTTTTTCTTCTTTGTTTTGGGCCTCTTTACTATTGGATTTTTCCATTTTGGATCATAATTGGCTATTCTATCAGATGGATTGAAGGTCAAAAAGAATTTGAAGTTTTTTGAAGCATTAAAATGAAAAAAAAAAAGTGAAAAAAAAAGAAGAAGGTGTTAAATGAAATAGACTGTGTGTTTTTGGAATTGTTTGGTGACTTTGGGACTTTTGGAAATTCTTATTTGAATGATTAAAATCATTTGGGTCGTTTAAAAATTTTTTTTTTTACACAATGGCATTACTTATGGATGAACTGAAAATTGGAATTTATAAAATATAAACAAGAGAACAAGAAGGGAAGGATTCTTTCTTTCGGTTCTGTTTTCATTTCTTAGAAATGGCAATTTCTACATATGAGAAACTACAAGAACAAGAAGATTGGGAATGAAGAAGAAACCATCCCTAATGAACAAGAACTTTATTTGGGGAAGAAAGGGGAAAGGGGAGAAAGAGAATGGAGAAACTTAAGACTCAAAAAACAACCAAAAAAGGGAAAAACAAGGTGAAAAGTGGACACAACATCAGAAAGCAACAGAAAAGAAGAATACACAAGAGGGTGGAGATTAAGAGACAAGGGTAAAAAGGGTAGAGTGGAGAAGCAAGGGAGGAAATAAAGGAAGAGAAGCTACAAAGGTTTGAAACAAGATGTAAAGAAACAGAACTTATTTTAGAGATAATGGGTAAGCATATAACTGAAAAAGAGATTCTGCAAAGGTACATAAGATTGTGTTGTTGTATCTGTATTTGAAATATGTTATAAAATGGGACAAAATATTTAATGTAATTTAGTGAAATTTCTTTTTTTAAATAAAATAAATGAAATCAAATATGAGAGAATTGAATAAAGAAAAATGGGAACATTGTGCATTGTATAATATTTTAAAACATAAGTGAAATAGGGGGAAGTAACTAAGCAAAATCTATAAATGTTCCCATAGAAGCATGATATTTATTTAGAAAGGATTGTGTAAATGTGTAAGACTTAAATGAATATTAATTTTAATGATATAATTTTAATTGCTATGGACTATTGTTTTAATTATATTATATATTTTTTTTAAAAAAAATTTTTTTCTTGTTTTAAAATATTGAGTCTATCTTTAGAATGTACTACGCAGAATCCGAATGAAAATTGTGTTATGTTAGCTTTAAAACTAAGGGAAGGATAAGTATGACAAGGCATTATACTCCAATCAGTCATTACAGAAGAAATTTTGTGTTAATGAGAAAAGATAATAGACAGCTGAAACAGGACAGACAAAGATATAAGTATAATGATTTAAATTGAGAATGAAATAAATATAATAGAATTAAGAGAGTGAAAAGAGGGGAGAAGCTATATAGAAATGTAAAATAGTAAATAAGAAATGGAATGCTATATAAAAGCAAGCATGAACTTGAATTTATGTCTGTACAAAAAGATGTAACTCGGGATCAAACTGTCGTCCAAAAAGATATTTTATGTTTTTTATGTTTTTGTGTTTTGTTTGTATATGTTTGTTTGTTAAAAATTAATAAAATTCTTTATAAAAAAAAAACACAATCAAGATGAATATATTACCCAGAATTTTATATTTGTTTCAATCAATTCAATTAGGGTTGGAAAAAAGATTATTTTGAAGATTTAAATAAAATCGTGTTGAAATATAATATGGCAAGGTAAGAAGGCTTGAATAAAGTTTAAAACTTTTGCAAGATGCTAGAAATAAGAGGAGGATTTGCTGTTGCCTTAACTGGGAGTTGTACTAGAAGCTACAAAACTGATGTGGGTAAGGGAATGGATAACATTAAGAAATACTAGATTGTTGGCATTAGAAGGACATGATTTGTTGGGGTGGCATTCTTTTTTATGGTATAAAGGAACTAAAACACAGGGGTACTTTAGAAAGACATGATATACGGAGTCCTCTGTGGTTAAACTGGGAGAAGATTAAAAAGACAATGTTATTTGAAAATTCCAGTCTGGTTATCGACTATTGAGGCATTTTCTTATCCTATAATATACTCAAAAGGAACAAACAGTTAGATTTGGTGAAAATATTGAATAAAAAGGATGAACTTAAATCTATACAAAAATTTAGAAGGAACAAGGTATAAAAGATGATATTGGTTTTCAATATGTTGCAAATACAATCAAGGTAATGATAAAGATTTTAAACAGAAGGTTTTTTATCATAAATTGACCGATTTAGATAAGATTTTGACAGGTGCTGATGAAAAAGTGATTAAAAAATTACATGGATATTTATTAGAAATTAAATTAGAAGAAGAACAAGTTAAAGAAACTATGATTACTTGGGGGAGAAATTTTTGGATATGGGATTGATTTAAGAGAAATGGCAAAAATTGTGGTTTTCAAAATTATAAAATGACAATGTCAACAGCATATAAAGAAAATTTATATGAGATGTTTTACAGGTGGCACTTTCCCCTGACAAGAATTAGCAAGGATGTTCAAGAATAAGTCTGAAAAGTGTTGGAAATGTCATCAGACACCTGGCTCATATTACCATATGTGGTGGACATGCCCGGACGCTAAAAAATATTGGACTAAAATTCAAATGTGGCTTGAAAAAATGACACATAAGCATGTAGACTTGAAACCCAAGATATTTTTTTATTTGGAATTTTGCCTGAAATATATGGTAAAGATTTGAAATATCTGATTGTAATGTTTAACAGCGGCTAGATTATCTGATTGTAAATGTATTAACAGCGGTAGGATTGTATTTGCTAAAAACTGGAAAAATGAGAAAATACCATCACAGGAGGAATCATTAAGAATATTGGAATGTGCTGAAATGAGTAGATTGACATTTGAAATTAGAGAACAAGATGATGAACAATTTATAAAGTTCGGATCTTATTCTATCAAATGGTTAGACAATTAAAATATAGTAATGAAATATGTAGACTTTTAGAAATAATAAAATATATAAAGATGTATTCTTTTCTTATTATATCTATAAACAATATCTACAAAATGATTCTAGGATAAATCTGGGATGATAATATGAATTGTCATAAAACAAATTAAGTAAAATATGATGTATGTATATATATGGAAGATGGTTTATGTTTTTATGTTATGTTTGTTTATGTTTGTCTTAAAATCAACAAAAAAAATTAAAAAAAACAACAGCAATATTTAGGATCATATCTTGGGACCATCATGCCCCCCCCCCACAACCCCACAACAAGGTTGTTTTGAATGTAAAATGTATCCATAACTATGTTTATACTTATACCTGTTATCTTATAATTGCTTGACTAAATAAATGAATGAATAAATTAATTAATTAATTAAATGTTAGCGACAGTGTGGAGTGTCAGCTTCAGATCTTTGGAAGAAAACTATGATATAAATGTGGCATGTAGCTAAGTAAATAAATCGGCAAACGTGTCTTTGTCAAGGTAAATGCCAGTTTGTAGACTTCATTTAGGCATGCTAGATTCCATGGGGAGGGGATATGGCAAATATTATACCAATAAAGGAGAATATTTGTTGCTCAGGGTTGCAATGAGGAGTCCTTGGTGCTCTCCGATGATTTTCTTGGAGACATTTCATTACCCTAACTAGGTAACATCATCAGTGCTAGAAAGGAGTACTGTTTACTCTCAGTTTATTCACAGATTAGCAGAATTGGAAGAGATCTTGCAGGTCATCTAGTCCAACCCCCCCTCCACCCAAGCAGGAGGTGCTGAAGAACAGTACAAAAAAGAATAATCATCCTTGTCCTTTGCTTCTGAACATCCTGGGTGCAACTGGCTGGCCACCTTGTGACACATTAGACCACATGGGAACCTAGTCTGATCAGAATGACCCATCCTATTTTCTTGTCTTTTTAAATTGGTAAAGGATATGACAAGATTGAATTTTTTTACTTGTGGGTAAGTCTTATTAAATCTGATGCAAGTTAAAGTTCTGAATTTATCTGTCAAAGGATTATAATATAAGCAATCACAGCACTTTCTATCAAGTTATTCAGAAATTAAAGATTTATTAAAAGTTTGTTCAGTTTACATGGGAGCCTGTTTGCCAAATGATTCTCTCCTTTGGAGCAGATGAGACAGTTTGCCACCCACATTTTCCCATTGTTAGTTTTTCTTTTCAGCCTTTTTTGAAGTGATATTAAGCCATTCTCATACTATTATTTTGGCAAAATAAATTGTTAGATGATTCTAAAAGATGCTATAAGTCACTAGTAGGGAAATGGCCAAAGATAAGCAATCCTCTCAAGGATTAATAAGTGAAGGCAGGAGGAAAATCCAAGATGAGACAAGACTCAAAAGAAAATCTCCCCTGTTGATAGAAAGCAGCAGATCTATTAATTCCAGATCATTCTGCCTTCTTAAAAACTATCAAATCTTGCTTGGACCATGCATTTATGCATATCTTCAGATCTGAAAAAGCCTAAAATGTTTGAAGAGAACTATTAGCATGCATGTTTTAGCTTAATGTCTTTTTCATGTTTAGCTCTTAAGAGGGAAAGAAACATCATATTTTGATATAAACATCTGTTTTATGTTTCCCTAAATGCTCACTTAGCATGATGAGCATTAACTCTAGAGGATTTTGACTGTGCAAGACTTTTTAGCCCAATCCCAGATCTGGATTTGGGACTGCTCAAATACATTGTTATGGCACCAATTGAACAGATGACTTATGCACATTGAAACTCATATCTACATATTTGTAATAGGGAAGAAGGGGAGAAGAATGATGATGAAAAGGTTGGAGAATCCTCAGACATTTGATTACATGACCTCCCTGAATATGCTCAAAGGCCAATTCCCTGGTCTCTCAAACGTTTAAAAAGGAAGAAGGTGGGAACTGAATCAGATATGTCTGATCTACCACCCCCAGCCTCTTCTTCTCATAAAAATCAGTTCTGCAGAGTCCATATTTTTCTTTGTGTTGTTGCTCTGCAGGTTTTGTCTGCCATATTTAATGTTTTAAGCTAACCAAACATCTTATTTTTTATATACTGGAACTCATTAATATAGGAAGTCACCCCATGCCCAATCATTCTTGCTCAGTTAATGAATAAATCATCTTCATCTTTGGGCCAGAGATATTTTTGCACATATTATACATTCATATTGTTCACTAGGATACAAGAGGATGGAAGCTGAGAATACCTGTTTTTCTAAAGCATACACCTAAGAGCAGACTCAAGAATTGAGAATTGAAGTTCACAGGTTGTAAAGGGGCCTAGTTGCACACCTCTGCCCAAGAGGTTCAACTTATTCTTTTTTCTGCTAAGAATTTGCTCTCTGGTATCATAGCAGTTATGATGCGTAAACCAATGCAACCTTTAGATGTATTGAATCATCAATTACAATTTCATTGTTATATTACCAATATCAAGTGATGAAAATCATGAGAACTGCAGCCCTAGTACAGTTAGAAGATGCCAAGTTGGCTTCCAACAACTTCCCAAGCTATATAGAAGGATGATGAAAAAAGCTTCTTGGTCCTTGGCATTTTTCAGATGCCAAAATAAAGAGCATCTCAGTATCTAAAAGCTAAGAAAGCTGCAAAATAGGGGTTAGTCTTGGTTTAGGTTAAAAAGTAGAATAAAGAGCCATTTCATTTACAACAAATACAATGAGATTTGGTGAATATGATTGTTTTGTTCATGTGTTTTTCCCTTTTTTCCTTTTCCCCAAATGGTAAGTTACAATTTTGTGACAAACTGAGGAAAAGGGATCAAAATTTCCAATGCATCTGTGCAGGCCTCCATCTTGTGCGGGCCTCTGGACAATATCTGTAAATGTATTGTCTTATCCAGATCACATATCCATCTCACTCAATATTGCCTAGTACAATTGTCAGAAACTCCACCATGTCTCTAAAAGAAGTCAGTTGTATTACCTGATATCTGATTGTTTTAATCAAGCAATTCAGACATAGGGAAAATTCAGAGGTTCTTCCTTTCCACCTTCATTCTTCTTTTTCTGATAGCCTTGTCCTAGTTGCTTCTTTATAGTAGTTTAGATTTTTAGATTTCAAATTAATATTTGAACTGCATATAATCTTTTCATAAACTGCCATTCATGGCAATGCAGCATCTACTGATTAGATGAACTAGTCTTCTGCAGAAACAATATTCCTTTTCCTGACGGCCATGATTTTCTACTCCATACTTATTTCTGACCTTGCTGTTGTCTTCATACATATTCTAGGTTCTTTATGCCATTAAATCTTATAACAGCACAAGGCCCAAAATAATTGGTACTCACAGAGGCTAGCTTTACACTTAATTGACTTTTACATGTAGGCCCCATCAGAATAGCTGCCAGCTTTACTACCAAACCTGCCAGCAAGTAATTTTTTTTGTAGTAAAGTGTAGCATTTTACAATTCATGATCTTCCCATTAAGCCAAAATTAACTCTGGAGGGGAACAGCCAGAAATGGCAGTGAGCCACCTCTCTGTCCCCTTCCTTATTTTTTTATTCCTGCATTGGCTTTTCAAAATGTTTTTTAAAAGGGGGACATGAAAAAGAGTCCCCTCCAACTGGCCAGGAAACCATGGGAGAATGGTAGCAAAGCATAGAGCACTTTGCTTCAGACAGGTGGGGACATTCCAGGAGGCTGGGCAGGATAGGAGTTCCTGCTGACAGCTTCAGAGTTACAGAGGAAAGATTGCAAATCTCTTTGCTGCCTGTTCTCTGTAACAGCAAATTAATTGAGTCAGCATACAAAGATTGACATAAAAACCATGGTATCATAGGGATCAGTACTGCTCTGGCATGCAGAAGAGGAATAATAACATTTAATGGTGTCAAATAAAAATTCTCAGTCTCCTTTTTAATACAACATGCTGTGTTGAGCATTTGGAAATGAAAGAAACTACATTCCAAATGTGCAGATTAACACTCCTCATATCAGCAGTGTTTTAGTTTGAAGTCTTTCTTTCTTTCTTTCTTTCTTTCTTTCTTTCTTTCTTTCTTTCTTTCTTTCTTTCTTTTCTTTCTTTCTTTCTTTCTTTCTGACTTTCTTTCTTTCTCTTTCTTTCTCTTTCTCTTTCTTTCTTTCTTTCTTTCCTTCCTTCCCTCCCTCCTTCCTTCCTTTCATTATTCCTTAAAAACAGGTGACATTAATTGTGTTCAAGAATTTTAAGAGAAAATTCCTTTTTTGACAAACAGAACTGAGTTACCATTCAGCCTTTGGGCAGAGTGTAGTGTGATTGTGGTTTGTTATCATTGTTGCTGTTCTGGCATTACAATGATCACAGCCGATATATTTCTACTTGATTTCACCCCTCGTGATAAATTGAATTTGTGTGCCTTGTGGAGTAGGGAAGATTCTGAAATGATTTTCAATAAGTTGTCCAGTGGCTGCCTGCCAGCCTGCAAAACTCCATGAATGTAAAGCAAACCTCAGTGGTCTACATAACAGACAAGGCAGAATCCAAAAAGCATTTTGTAATATTTATTTATATAGTCTGAATGAGAAAAACATTCCATAATGTGGTGATGGGGCCCTAATTCTCCATCTCCATCAAACAGATACATATTCAGGACTCCTTTCCTTTCCCTCCTCCCCTCCCCATGTGGTCCTATAAGTGCCAGAATAGTCAAGAGGAAAAGAATAAAGTATTTGGTTTATACGCCATGTAAATTATAGGAAATGTCTCTGTTTAATTTGCATTATGTAATGGCTTTTGGGAAAGTGATATTAGCTTTATGTCATAATGTAACATTTTAATTTAATTATTAGCAGGCCAAAATTAAATTGTAATAAAAAAAGGATTGAGAGTTATCCACAATTCTTGATTTGGTCCCTTCCGTTGGCCAGAGGAGCACATTAGCCAAAAATGAATTTAGGCTGTGGCTTGAGGGAAGTTCAAATATGTGTATGTTGTTGAAGAACAGTGAGGACAAAGGTTGTTGAGTTTGGCTTGCACTTTTTCCAGTTGAAAAGAACTGAAAAGGGTGAGAAAAGGGGGGAAGGGGTGGAAAGTCTAGTTAGACAGACTACTTCCAAAAGAAGGTAGAATGACAGCCTTCTAAACTTTTGAGTGAATGTCTGTGAAGAGGCGAAATTGTTAAACAAGAGGAGGCTGATACAGAGAGCAAGAGAGACCAAGAAGCCATTTTAGGGCACACAATAGAGGTATAACAAGAAAGATCTCTTCCTATACTATAAGGATTATTATTATTTCTTTGTTAAGGCACAGCTTACATTTAGAAATAGAAAGAGATGACCCTTCATGTCTTTGGAGTTTATCCTTGCTTCATATATTTCTGGGTAAACTTTTATCATTCTCAAACTACAAAACAGGCATTTAATCTTCAGAAAAGCTGCTTCTCCTCGGCTATTGCAACAAAAACATTTCACTGGATGCACAAACGTCCTTCTGAAGAAAACAAAGCTTGTTTAATCAAGAAGACAGACTGGACACAAGTCTAATAGACCTTCCATTCTGAATCTGTGGATTTTCATCAATTGGAGGCTTATGCAAAAGAAACTGTGGACACTTGGTCCTGAGCTTTTCAACTGTATCTAGAACAAGTGGTGGGATTCAACTTTTTTTACTGCCGATTCTGTGGGTGTGGCTTGGTGGGTATGGCAGGGAAAAGATACTGTAAAATCTCCAGTCAGATGTGATATTTGCCTGTTCTCCAAACTACTTAAAATTTCTGCTCCAGAACTGGTCAGAACCTGCTGAATACCACCTCTGTTCTAGAAGTTATATGGCTGCCCATCTCCACATTGTGACTCCGGGTAGCTGACAACCGTGTCATATTGTTGTCTCCTGAGGTAATTCTATCTTGCCTTTCTCTAAGAAGCTCAAGGCTACATAAAAAGTTATCTCCCCCATTTTACCCCTGCAAAGTAGGCTTGATTACACTCTAGTGGATACCATAATAATCACTTTCTTGACCCTCCTTCTTATGAATGTCCCTGGATGTAAACCTTTCCAGTAAACAATATACTGTATGATGCTCTGAATCTAAAGTTGTACAAGTCCTGCTTTGGCATTACGATACCCACACTCAGAAAATCCAATTTTTGTGATTTTTTTCAGAAATATTATAAAGATTTTTTATAATATTTTTCTTTATAATGATAAAGAAACAGAGAGTGAGGCATCAGAGCCTTAACATTATTTTTTTTTTAAAAAAAATCCTGTTGTCAAATATAATTGTCATTGGGTAATATTTTCAGAGTTAACAGTGAGTATGAAACAAAGGACACTGAATACTATTGAGTGCAAATTTACTACTTATTTGTAATGCTGGCAGGTATTCAACATTTTTATACTAGTATAAATGACTAGACAGAGACTTCAATAAAACAGACATGACTTGTGTTTTATTTTATGCTTATGGAGCAAATGCACTTTCGAAGCAAATTACTCATTACACCAATTTTATGAGACCCCATAGGCATAACATTTATTATGTTACTCATTTTCTTTCCGAATGGGAAATGCCGGTCCTAGTTTCTCTATATATTTGAGGTTTTATGAGTATTGTACTTCATTAGAGTTTATCCAGGGGAAAAAAACCTTTCATTCTAAGTATATTTTTTTTAAACAGAGTAATGAAAATGAGTGGCTTGCAATAAAATTCTCACTGATGATTTCCCATAAGTTAGGTTCAGATGAACAAAAAAAAATATTTATAATATGCATCCATCCACAAGCAGCCCAGCTACAGTAAAATTAACAAATAAAGATAAAATACCAGTTCAAATTGCTCATGATGAATAAAAGCAGTATGTTTACCATTATAGCCATTGGACCCTAAATGTGCATAAGATCTCCCTTTATTTATGCAATGTACAGTAAACCACCCGACTGTCATCCTGGGGCAATCCTAAACCCTGGCAGCCAAAGGTTCTTAAAAGCCTGGAGGAAATTCCACCTTCCCAGATTGGTTGAAGAGATAGTCTCACAGTCAATATAACTCTTGTGCTAGATACTATAAAATATTTGATATAACAAATATCATTTAGACTTTACAGTGAATATCGGTGTAATTTAGTTGTAAGAGAAGGAGAATGCATAAATGCTGTTGGCTTGTGGTTTTTACACTTATCCCTAATACAAAAGCCCAACAGAGCTGGGCTGGTAGAGTTGCTGGTACAGAGTTGCTGATAGGCAGTATTCCAAGACCACACTTGAAATACTGCATCCAGTCCTGGTCACCACAATATTAAAAAAAAGATGTTGAGACTGTGAAAAGTGTGAAGAGAAAAGCAACAAGAATAATTGGGGGCTGGAGGCTAAAACATATGAAGAATGGTTACAGGAATTGGGTATGTCCAGTCTTATGAAAAGAAAGACTAGGAGAGGCATGATAGCAGTGTTCTAGTATTTGAGGGGCTCTTCCAAAGGCAAAAGAGTCCAACTATTTACCAAAGCACCAAAAGGCAAGATGAGAAACAATGGATGGAAATAACCAAGGAGAGAAACAATCTAGAACTAAGGAGAAATGTCCTAATGGTGAGAGCAATCAACCAATAGAACACCTTGCCTTCAGAACTTGTGAATGCTCCATCATTGGAGGCTTTCAAAAAGAGACTGGACAATCATTTATCTGATTATCATTTAACACTGATAGGGCAGTGTTGGTGAACCTGTTTGGCACCGAGTGCCGAAATGGGATCATGTGCACCAGAAACAGGAAGAGTGGCTGATCTTCCTGTTTCTGGCATGTGGCCACCTGGTCTTCCGGTTTCTGGAAGACAAAGAAAGACCTTTGCATGGTCTTCATGCAAAGACCAGCTGGCTGTTGCACATGCATGTGCAGGAAACCGGAAGAGCAGCCGCCCAGTGCACGCATGCACACTGGGCGCCTGCTCTTCCAGGTTCCAGTGCTCTCATGTGCATGAAGACCAGCTGAATATGGTTGCATCTACATTGGCAGCTTGGTTTAGTCCAATTCTGAGAAACTTATTTGATCCCAGTAATTACCTCTCTTTTTGCTCCTGGTGCTCTTTTATAAAAACCCTTGAGATTTTTACAAATGGCTTTGAAAAAATCTAACACAAAACTCAATTATTACACTGTATCATTTATAAAACCTGCAGTGTCTGCTTTTAATTCATTATCCTGACTGACCTATCTGATTCCAAGACTAGTTCATTAAAATACCCAGTGAGGCTCTGGATTTAGATTGTTTCTGTTCTATATGTAAATGGTTGAATCCTAGACTACAGTTCTGATTGGTCCAGATAAGTAAGAAGTG
>BHFT01010938.1:0-16151 GCA_004320025.1 Laticauda laticaudata
AGGAGAGATCGCATACGGGTGAACATCCGTTAGACCGTCGCGTCGTCATCCCGTTTAGCGCATCGCTATAATCTTTGCTGGACAATCTTTGCTGAGCAATCCCGCGCAACTCACATCCACTCCTAGCAGAAAACGGACACAGGGAGGAAGACGAAAAAAAAGACGCGGAATGCAACATGCAGCATTAGTAGCAGGCGGACGGAGAAGATGTAAAGCGGATGCAGATTGCTACAAAGGGCATTAAACGGAAAAAACGTTTGCATAGGGGACGTATCTCAGATATTTAGGATGTCTGCAGGATTTCCAGAGGCATGCAAAAGGACACCTTAGTGGAAAACCTATATTTCCCATAAAAAGGGGGAGGAACTCACCTGGATCTACTTTCAGTCGCAGCAGCCCTGCGTGCAGACCTCTTCACAGCTCTTGGCTCTTGCTCTTCCACCTTCCAGCAGGCATCCAGTCATGCTCGCACCATTGATCATCAACACTCTTTTGCGTAAGCCACCATTGTTCTACATACAACAGTGGGGGGGGGCGAAAGCCATCTATCAGGCTGCTTTCACCTGTTCTAAAAACGCAAAGAAAAGGAGGTGTCGGCAAGAAGTGTCTGGGACCCGAAGATGGATCGGGCGAGAAGAGGCAGAGTATGGAGCTGTATAACAAGCTGATGGTGGAGCTGAAGGAACGAAGACGCCTCGTGCATTCCAGACTTCATGAGGATGCGCCCAGCCATGTTTGATCGAAGTTGTGGAGCAGGCTGAGACCCAGGTTGACCAAGCAGAGCACTGCAACTTCCGCCGCAGCCTGGACCCTGGACTAAGGTGGCACTGACTCTGGGCACTAGCCTGGCGCTAGGGACCAACGTAGCAGGAGCATGCAGTATGCTGGAGTGGTAACCACACAAACACGCTAATCAAGATTGTGGTGCAGGAGACGTGGTGCAGTGGCCATCATCGAAGGATATGAGGCATCGATGTGTTCAGGCAATGGCTCATCTTCAGATTCCGCAGCCTATACAATGCGCAGTGCACCTCAAGGAGGGGCTGTAAACCACCTCACTCATGGGCTTCCGGCAGATCCAGTAACGCCCCTGCCCAATGACACAAAGATGTGGCCTACTTCATTGTGGGGGTGACGCCTTTTCCCTTCAAGAACCTCCTCAATTAAGGCCCTACACTTCGCAGATGCCTCTACAGCATGAGAGAAGGATCTTCAACTACAAGGCTTTCCAGGGCAAGAGGCAGGTGTGGAGGAGCCTTTGGCATTTCCTGGCGCAACAGGTTCGCAGTACTGTCTGCACGGCAACATGTAGCATCGCCCCACAGACCGTGAGGAGGATGCATGGAAGCTTGGGCTGCATCCTGCACAATCTCATGTGCACCCGCTACCGCCAGTGTCTGCAAGAACAGGCCTGCATGGTACTCCAACAAGGGAATGGGGACATTGGAGCCTGGGAATGGAGGAAGGGCAAAACCCTGATAGTACACTTAGTGGTATGTGCAAGGCCCACAGAGCTTCACATGAAGGGAAGAAGCAGCGGGCTAACTCCTGAAAACACTGGTGGCAACTCCCAGCTGGAGCAGTGGAGTGGCAAGAGCAGGATGTATAGATGCTTAATGGATGGCTTCTTCAAACCCTGTCTCATCAATACTGATGAGATTGTGGCCATGTAATGTTGAGTGGCCCTACAATGAACAAGGGCATTTAATAAAGAAGTTGTGTTTATGTTGAAATGTGTGGGATTTGGAATTATTACATTGTTATTGATAATAAGGGCCATGGTGTCGGCACCTGGGAGGGTGGGACCATACAGTCCCACTATGGCTTGGCATGGAGGTTTGTTTATTTATCCCACAGCTATTACGCATCCCAAAAGTATCCTGCCATCCACAGCTATTAACCTCATCCGAAAGGTATCCCTGCCCATCCCACTAAGTATCCGCTACCCATCCCAGCATGCTATTAGCCCATCTAAAGTATCCCTGCCCTATCCCACAAGCTGTTACCCATCCGAAAGGTATCCCTGCCCATCCCACAGCTATTACCCCATCCAAAGGTATCCCTGTCCATCCCATACTGGGCTATCTTAACGCTATCCCACAAGCATGCAAAAGGCTTAAACTATTTTAAAGAGTTTCGCTAGCCAAGACTTTATGTGTGGTGAAGCAAGATAATCTTTATTAATAACAAATTGTATAAAAGCAAAATGACCGCAAGTAATAGTGTCCGCAAGGCAAAGATAGTCAAGCAGGTAGCACCCAGTCTATGGCTACTTTCTCAAGTCAGCTCTGAGGTGTGCCCATAGTCTCAGGGGTGAAGGTCCAGGTGGCTGGGTGGAGGTGGCTGCTGCTGAGTGCTGGTCTGAAGGCGGGCCATTGGGTGCCTGGCCCGGGCAAGAGGACACCCAGGGGATGGTGTGTGGAAGGAAGCTCTCAGAGAGAACTTGTGTCAGGTCCTGTGATGTTGAGAGGCCCCTTCCTCCAGGACATGGGGTGTCAGTCCCAAGACGCGATGACAGATGTTCTGAGGTCGGGTTTGGCTCTAGGATGGAGAAGAGAAAGTGTAGTGGGGGCTGTCTGGCGTCTGGCAGGTGAATGAGGTGAAAGGCATGGGTGGCATCTGTGGCATGGGTGGGCATCTGTGGGCGTCGTGGCATCTGTTGCATTGGTGGGGCACGCAAGTGGCTGTAGATGTACCTGTGCCTGGTACTGGAAGGGCTGCCTGTGCTGGCTTGGAGCTCCTGGTAGCGCATAAGCCTTGGTAGGTGAGGGCCTGGTGGAAATGCCTTGGAAAGGCAGTGACATCAACCGTGGGGTGGTAGGAGCAGACCTGGACTGGATGGGAAAGCAGGTTCAGCTGGGTCTGGAGGGTTGTGGCAGAAGACCGGTGATACTGTCCTTTGTCATCTGGTACTGTGATTTCGGTACCATGTCCCATGAGCGTCTGGTTGATGTAGGTGAGGAACGGCCTTGGCGGTTTGAGGATGGTAAATGTTGGTGTGTACGCAGCTGAGAGAGGAGATCTAGCTGGCTTTTGATGGTGTTTCCCTGATCTTCAGGGGCAGGACAGTGTGGCTCTGTCCCTCGGTGCTGGCTCTCTGCCTGCTTTCTGTGGAAGGTGGAGCTGGGGTGGATGTGGGTTGGTCTCTGGTGGGCAAGTGGCCCTCTCGTTGCTGCCCACTGCATCGGGGGTGCCTCCCGGCTTGCCACAGGGAGTGCAGCTGTCAGGGAGGTTCTCCATTGTGGGACGCTCCGACAGATACCTGGCCTGGGACACAGGAGCTGACTCTTGGGGCCAGAAGAGGACTGGCTCTCTGCCGCGGCTGCCTGAGAGAGAGGTTGTCAGTAGGGAGGCTGCTCCTGCGGGTGGCAAGATCTCCATCCTCCAAGAAGCTGGGCACTTGGCCAATACGTAGGTCTCGTCTTTCCGTCAGGTTGACCGTGGCCTGGCCAGACTTTTTTGATGGTTGTTGTATGGAGGTGCAGCTTCCCGTACGCAGGTGTGGCATGTTGCTTCACAGCCGAGGAGGACCTGCGAAGTAATAGGCCGCAGGCTCTGCCCACCTTCTCTCTCGCTAAGCCGCACAATGCTTCCTTTTGGTGTTTTCTCGATAGAGCCTGTGTCCTTCTGCTATAGATACTTCGGTTCTCCCCTCCCTCAGCCATTCGCAAGGCACTCATCCTCATGTTCCTCTTCGATGGAGTATTGCCTCCTCTCCCCGTTCATATAATATGGCCTTCTTCCTCCCTCTGGCAGGGGCCATCTGGGCGCTCATTAGAGAGGCTTTGAGGTTCTAGGGGCTGTTCCAACAGCACCACCGACCAGGCCAGCAGCAGCAACCACAACAGTAGCAGCAAAATCAGGACGCAGCAGGACCAGCAAGGGCCAGCCGCACGCCAGCAGCACCACGCAGGATCAGCAGCAGGGCAGATGAAAGCACCAGCAGCGACCAAAGCAGAGACGGGGCAGCAGGGACGCAGGGGCAAGCACAAAGCCAGGCACTCACAGCAGCACCAGCAACACCAAAGGAGGCACCAGTTTTGCAGCAGCGCTAGCAGGCACCAGTCAGGACCAGGGAGCAGCACAAGCAGAGTGGAGCACCAGCAGAAGCCCCAGCACCAGGAAGCAAGCGCCAACGCAGAAGCCCCAGCACCAGAAGAGTCAGGGCCCGAGGGCAGGCAGAACGCTCCAGCAGAAGCAGAGTCAGGGGCGCAGGGGGTGGGATGGTGGCCCTGTCCTTCTTGCCAGGGCTGGCAGGCAGATGGCAGCAGGCTTCCTCTTCTTCCCCATGGTTGTATGGCTGGATGGAGCTGTGTCTGGCAAGCAGGTCTTCCTTCTGAATGGTGACCTTCTTGTGAGGCTGCATCTTTTATATTCACGGGGCTGGACGCATGCATCCTCCCCAACATGTGCAGTGAACGCTTTGCATCCACTAGGCATGCCGCTAGGCATCCCGCTTTGCCATCCGCATGCAATTCTCCAGCTTAGCATACGCTCCTGGCATCGCGGCTCCTTCCCCTGGTGCGTCGCACTTTCGCTGTGCTCCCCGCGGGAAGCCCTGTGGATGTGGCCATCCACTTCGCATCTGGGCTAGGCTCCGTGGAGGCAATCCGTAACATCCTGGCTACATCCTCTCCCCGTCCGTTCCTTTCCGTTGTTGTCCGCTCTGGGCTTATGGCAAATTCGGGGCACTTTTGAGAGTGATAAAATGGATGGAAACATTTTCTCATCTGCTGTGTCCTGTTTACATACTTTTTGGCATCCGTCGGCCTATGTGAGCAGGCCCTTTAAAATGAAGGATAGATTTGTCAACCTTCGAGTTAATAGCATAGGGAAATTAATTAATAAGCCTGAAGGACAAAAATAATTGTTTGTTTTTTCGCCATTCTCTAAGTTTTGAATGGCATATAGTAGGCAATCAGAAATAAATTATTTTTGAGTACTTTAATTCAGTTATCTTGACCCGCAGATTGAAGATTAACTTTGCTGGGCATGAGGCATTTCTGGTAAACTAATTATAAATTTGCCAATGACACTGGAAAGAGGCAATGGAAATAAGTAGCGAGACCTGGACAAACACTAAAGGCCCTGTCACACTGTCCAGCAGTGGCAAACAGGTTTGTAAAAAGGACACCATGGACGAGAAATGTTCGCATCCATTGTTTATCGCACTCTGCAAAGGGGCAAAATTTGAATAATGTCAAGAAGTGGATAACACGGAAAGGAACGGTACCGGGGGGAGGACGCAGAGCGAATGGAAAGCGGATGGCGGAATGGAAAAGCCCAGTGGATGGAAGGCGATTGAGAGGGCGGATGGCACATCCGCAAAGGCTTTCTGGGGGGCCTCAGAAAAAGTGGACACGGTAACGGAAACAGCGGATGCAGAAGCGGATGCACAGCGGAAGAAGCGGATGCAGAGCGGAAGCCTAGGCAGATGTACAGCGGAAGCCTAATGGAATGGCCTAGGCGTAAAATTGGCGGCATGCGGGGAGGATGCAATTGGCGTAAGCGCGCTGATTAAGGGAAGGAGCTCGGAGGCAGGTCACCATTCAGAGGAAAGACCTGCTGGCCGGACAGGATTGACAGCCTTGGCCATGCCGCTGCCTGCATGCCCTGACTGCAAGCCTTGCTGCAAGCCTTGCTACTGCCTTGCTGCCAGCCTTGCTGCCAGCCTCCCTGCCAGCATTGCTTTCTGGCCTTCCTGCAGCCTCCCTGCAGCCTTGCTGGCCAGCCAGTCTGCCTGCCAGCCTTGGTGGCTGCCTGCCTGCCAGCCTTGGTTCATGCCTGCTTGCCAGCCTTGTGTGCCCTGCATTCCTGCCGAGCCTTGTTTGCTGCCTGCCTGCCAGCCTTGGTTCCTGCCTGCCTGCCAAGCCTTGTTCCTGCCTGCCTGCCAGCCTTAGGTGCCTGCTTCCTGCAAGCCTTGGTTCATGCCAGCGCCTGCCATGCCTTGGTGCCGTGCCTTTCCCCTTGCAAGACTTGGGTTCATGCCTGCTGCGCAGCCTTAGGTGCCTGCCTGCCTGCCAGCACTTTCTACCCTAGCCCGAGCCGTTGGTGCCAGCCTTTCCTTCCAGCCTTCCCTTCAGCCTTGGTGCCTGCCTTCTGCGGCAGCGCTTGGTTCCTGCCAGCCTCCCTGCCAGCTCAAGCAACCCAACAACCATGGGGAAGAGCAGAAAGCCTCAAGCCATCTTCTACCAGCCCTAGCAAGAGGGACAGGGCACCATCCACCCCTGGACCCTCACTCTGGTTCTGCTGGGGCTTCTGTAGGGGCATGGGCTCGCTTTTCTGGGGCTTGGGGCTTCTGCTGCTTCTGGCTTCTGGAGGAATCTGATGCTGCTGCTTATGGCGGTGGTGGGTGGGGCTTCCTGGCCGCTTGTGGTGAAACGATGCTGAATGCGCACCCCGCAAATGGTGCTTCAGACAAGCGACTCCAGGGCACCGCGCCACCTCCACAGCACCTGGACCCTTCACCCGGCTGAGACTGAGCAACAAAGAGGAGTGACAGAGACTTCATTTTTGTTTTTATAGCTTGTTTGTTATAAGTCCTATCTTTGATTCACACACTTGCTTCATTTCTTTTTTTTAATAAAGTCTTGGTGAAACTATTAGAAATGGTTTAAGCCTTTGGCATGCTTGAGGGATGGGTTAAGATAAGCAAGTGGGATGGGGCAGGGATACCTTTGGGATGGGTTAAGATAGCTGTGGGATAGATAAAAGGCTGCGCAGTGGGCAAGCATAGTGGGGACTGTAATGGTCCACCCTCCCAGGTGCGCACACATATGGCCCTTTATTATCAATAATAATGTAATCAATCATCCAAACATGTCAAACATAAACACAACTCTTTAATTAAATGCCTGTTCATTGTAGGCCCACCCAACATACATGGCCCAATCTCATCAGTGTGATGAGACCGGCTGAAGGAAGCATCCATTAGTCATCTAATAATTCCCTGTCTTGCCACTCGCACTGCTCCAGCTGGAGTTATGCACCAGTGTCTCAGGAGTGTTGCGCTGCTTCTTCCCTTCATGTGAGGCTGCTGTTGGGGCCTTGGCACATTCTAGTGTCTATCAGGGGTTTGGCCCTTTCCCTGCCATTCCCAGTGCTCCATGTCCCCATTGCTTGTTGGAGGTAGCACGAGCCTGTTCTGCAAGACTGGGTAGCGGGTGCGGGCATGAATTGTGCAGGATGCAGGCAAGCTTCCATGGATCCTCCTTCACGGTTTTTCTGGCGAATGCTGGCTATGGTGGTGAGTAAGTAACCTGGAATCTGTTGGCGCAGGAGCGCCTAAAAGGCGTTCTCGCCACGCACCCACCTTGCCCTGGACAGGCCTGTAGTTTTGAAGATCCTCTCTTCACGGGTGAGGCATTTGGAGGTGTAGGGGCTTCAATGAGGTAGGTCTGAGGGAGAGGCGTCATCACAGCCCCACCATGAAGTAGGGACATCTTGTGTGTCCTTGGGCAGGGGGGTCTGGAAATCTGGGAAGCCATGATGAGGTTGCGTTCCAGCCACTCCTTGAGGTCACTGGCAATTGTATTACCTGGGGCATTGAAGATGAAAGCCGTTGCCTGAAGCATCGATGTACATGAACTTGTAGTCAACATCGACCTATGGGAAGAGGATGATGGCTGAAGAAGCCTTGGAGTTGTGATAAGTGGACCCCTGACTTGGAGCTGGTCGCTTTGGCAAGGCCAAGCGTGCTTGACATCGGATGGCTCCAACGGTGTGGGGGAAGTTCCACCTCTGATACCACTGCTCTGCAACTTTCTTCGCAGCCTTCTTCGTGGAGGGGCACTGAGAGCTGCCTGCCAGCTATTCTTCGATGATGGCCTGCACTCACTTCTCTGACCACAATTGCTGATGGTGTTGTGTGGGCAGCCCTCCAGCCATACTGCATGCTCCTGTCGGTGGTCGCCTGAGGCCAGGTGGCAGCAGAGTGAGTGCCACCTTGAGCCAGTTTGAGGCTGGGCTGGAAGTTGTTTTTGGCCTTGGTCACTGGATGTCAGCTGCTTGCATAACTTCATGCAAACTCATGGCTGGAGCGTCCTCATGAAGTTCTGGAATGGCATGAGTGTCTTCGAGATTCCTGAGCTCAGCACCAGTCCAAGCTTGTTGTAACAGTCCGTCCTCTGCTCTTCTGTGATCATCTTTGGACCCATATGCTTCTTGGCGCGCCTCTTTTCTTGCCTTGTAGTAGAGTTTCACAGAGCCTGTAGATGGCTTTCACACTATTGCAGAAGGATGGTGGCTGCCAAAAGGACTTTGTTACGATCCAGCGGTGGCATGACTGGATGCTGTGGAGTCGATGAAGGCTGGGCAGATGTCTGGCAACGCACAGCTGCTGGTCTGAAGTGAGATCCGATGAATTGCTCCCCTTTTTATAGGCATATAGGATTTTGCGCACTATGTGTCTCCTTTGTTATCGCTCTAAGCATGCCTGCTAGACATCCTTAATATCCGGAATAGGTTCCCCTCTCGAAATGTTTTTTTGTTTTAAAAAAATGCTTTGTTTTTCTGTCTGCATCCGCTAGGACATCCAATTCTGGGCATCCGTTCTGCATCCGGTTCCGCTTCTCCCTGTGTCCGTTTACCACTGGAGCGGATGGGAGTTGCGGCGGATGCGCAGAGGAATGCCTATGCGGATATAGTTGGCCTGGGGCAAACGGATGGCAATAACAGATGCCTAGCGGATCATGGAACGGATGCTTTGGATAGCATTTTCCACCGCAAAAGTTTTGAGTAGCTGCAAAACCCTCTGAGCAGATGGAAACATCAATAGAACAAGATGCTGGACGGATTAGAGAGGATGAAAAAATGGAGGGCAGTGAGTACAGAATGGAACATCGAATGGATGACAAGTGTTTTTCTCCGTTTTACATCCTCTTTCCATCCGTTGGTGCAGTGTGACATGGGCTTAAGGTTCAGTGTTCTGAAATGACATGCCACTATGAAATGTCTGTATATGTGCAATCAACCAAGCTCCACAGCACAGTAACCCTGGGGAGGAAATTAACCTGTTGGTTTGACTTTTCTAGTCGCAAATTATATTGCAAGCAATATAGCAATATTGTGCAAGCATAATAAACAAGCCTTTATTTACTGGCCAGTCATAAAGGTCAAGTCTGAATGTTTGGAAATGCTGGCATGGGAAGAAATTACTAGTCTCTAACAATGATCACTGATGGTGTCTAGATTTTGAAATCCAAGCTTTGGCATATCACTGCTGCTTCATAGACAGATCTGATCTAGAATTTGAAATATATTAAGTCCAAAATATATTCTCTTGATAGCATTTTTGCAAGAATTATATGATTATATAGTGAAAGATTTCCAGGGATACAAGCATTCACACATCCCTGTTTCTTTTCTGAAATACTCTTCTTTGTGTGTATGATGGAGTTTTCTGCCAATACCATAACTAATGTCATCCCTTTGTATAGTATGTCATAAAACAAAATCAAATCAAATGAAACAATCTCCAATTTAGTAGGCAATGTTCAGGGTGATAAATAATTTCAGAATACTCTTAAATCATAAACTTCATAGACATACAGCTCCACTAAGATTACAATTCTGTTCCATTAACATCAACTGTTGTCACTGATCTCTGTAGATATGAATATGCCATACAATATGATGAAGATTTAAAACAGTTTTGAGATGTCAGTTTTATTTTAGCACAACTTTATTTTATTTTCGGACTAGATATTTGAATAATAAAGTAGAGCATTTTTCAAACATTATTAAAATGCATAGACTATTTATGGAAAAAAGTACAGTCTATCTGTTGTTGTCCTCTTCATGTGCAGGCTGATTATATTAAAGACTCTTCTAGCACATAATGATATCACTTAGTTTGAGTAATGAAATATCAGAAAATATCTGAGCTCAGAAAGTACTATTAGGAATATCAGTCACCTAACAGCTATTTGGGTTGGAAATATATAAGCCAGGATAAACATTTTAAAACTGTATATTTAAGAAAATGCAAAACTGTAATTAGCTGTGGTTTCTCAAATGGGCATATATGAAGCCAGAAACCTGGGTTGTCTTAGTCTTAGTCTCAGAAGAGAGTGTGTCTCAGTGAGTCTCTGTTTCCTTCTGTTGGAGAGTATTGTCATGTTTCCTAACTGACTACTATTCCTGGATTTGATGTAAGTCTGATACTGAACTGTTTTTGACACGGGACTTTGTTATTGGATTATCTCTGGATAAAAAACTGACTATTTTAACCTGTGAATGACTTTGCACTGCTTGATTTGAACTTTGCTTCAAACCTTTCTGGATGTAAAAACCTACATTTACTGTACAGTGTATCTGTGTGCTGTGTGTGTATTATTCAAACACTACTATCAAATACTATCCCTGTATGCGCTCATTCTCCTCATGGGGAATTACCTCAACAAGTACCCTTCAAACACTCTGTTTCCATGGAGATTTTGTATATCGTTGTTAAAATCCCATGTTTCGTAGAGGATTCCAAGGAGAAATCTCATGCTTATAAACTCTCTTCAGATTTGGATGATGAAGAAGTCATAGGATTGGAAGAAGTGAAAATATTGACTCTGTGCAGGTGCAGGTTTTACACAAACAATACATGGAAAGGGTTCTAAATAAACAATCAGTTCCAAATACCCAATGTATTTCTATCATATTTATTTTGTAGATTCAAAGATGTAATCATACAGAAATTTGCTTTCCAGATGCATTGAGTCTTAACAACTAGACATTACAAGATAACCTGTAGTGGAGAAGAATCAAGGATCACATGTTACATGTGAGACAAAATATTAACATGCAGTCACAAACATTGGCTTGAAGAGTGATAAAGTGCTATAGCTTCAGGTGAGCCTTTAGTTATTCAAATGAATAACTTTCTTTTGTTTTCTTGCTAGGTTGCCTGAGATACTAATTCTCAGCTCAAAAAATTGTATCATACTTTACTCGTTTGGAACCTTAGTATAATCACCTGGTGCAAACTTTTTCTGCACTTCACACATAGACTTCAGGGAACAGAGCAGTCATAAAAGATAAAGAACGCTATAAAAGGCCACAGCTGGTTTCATCATAATAGGTACTGTTTTCTTTAGTTTGCAAATTTTATTTTAAGCATTATTCAAGATGAGTATAGATAAGGCGTCTTAGGAAGAGATAATTTTCTCTCCTCCCCCTTGAGGCAATTTCATGAGTCCTTTCAAGGTTAGACACAGTTTTAGAGAGGTGATGCATTTCTGTTCTCACTTACTAACAATTAAATAAGGTTGAATTAAAATGACCTTCAAGGGAGAAATAGGCAACGCTGCATCTCTATCTGAAGTTTATGCATACAAAAATAATTTTATACAACATCTTATTGTATTGATTTCCCACTACATAAATAAAAAAATTAATGGTCTATATCAGCTTAAACATTATAATATTATGTTGCTTGTTATATTTTTCCATGTGTTACCATTGTGGTAAAAAAGGAAAGAGTATCTATTTTGTTGTACAGAAGAATAAAGGGAATAATGCATGTCTGAATTACATTTCATAACGTAGACAGGCTTCCCCTTAATTGTGAATTTTATTTAGTAAAAAGGAATCATTTGTAGAGTGATGAAAGAATGAGAACATTATTTAACAATGTTGAGGATTTGTCTGAAATGTAAGCAGACTTGGAAATCAGGAGCTTTGGAATAAAGAGGTAATATATTTTTTTTTACAACTACCGATTTATGATTGTACTTATGACTATTTTATTTTTTCCCTCCAATACTAGAGCTTTTGCTTATTCTGTGATAAATGCCCAAAATGTATGTAAAAAGCTAGAAAATCTTTCTTCAGCTTTTAGGATGGGGAACACATGAATTTTGCATGCAATCAATCATAAGCTTTTTTTTTACCTTTTTTCACACCAGAGTGTAATTTTAGTGTAGGCATTGGGGGGGGGGGGGGGGANGGGGGGGGGGGGGGGGAAACTGGATAGAAACTCATATGCTATTTCTTCCAGCATGCACATTATATTGATATAATTTTAAACCTATGATATAGAAACAGTGCATTCTCTATTTATTTTTCACAATTCATTAAATGATATCCTAGATATTGAAGAAGTACACAACTGAAGAACAATGACATTCATATACCCCTTTTATTTAATAAAGCAGAAAACAGGTTTTATTTTAAAAGCAGACAATAATCTATTTTTATTTCAAATCATTTATCAGAGCTTATAATGTGTTTTCTTGGTAGTTTTTCAGTAATGTGGATAGACATAGTAAATGAAAACAAAAACTCATGCTGTGGCATTTTTATATTTGGATTTTTCTTCAGAATAATATTTTTATTTCAAATTTGAAAGAAAACAACCTAGAATGGACCAGAATTTCAAAATTATTTGAATTGGTACTGAGAAGCATACATATTAGAATTGATTAAAACTTAAGGAAAATATTTTCTGATAAAAACATTTTTAAAAAGGCAGAATTGATGTCTGGGGATTCAGTCTAGTTTTTAATTTTACTATTGGTTTCTTAATTACAAAGTAATTCTAAATTACTTTAACACAATGAACTTGACAAAATTATTTTGTATTTTGAAGTGCTAAAAACTCTTTCTATTTTCTCATAGATTGAACAATGAAGGCTATTTAATTGGATCAAAATGTATTCCATTAACTGAGTCCATATGACACATGAAGCAATACATTTTAATGCACTTACTTATACATAAAGGGTTGGTGAACAAAAAGTGAAAAAATATTAAAAGAGCAGATAGTTGTGTGAGAAACAGAATGTCAGCTTTGGAAGCCATATTAGCCCCTGAAGCTACCACATTGCCACATTCCTGGGAAATTGGGAGGGCGGATTTTGTAGAGTTAGATATAATAACATTTTTCCTTGCAGTCAAGGTCATGTTTTTTCTGCACCTGGATAAGAAGTGGTTAGGGGATATCTCAAGTTGGGACAGATGGTATTTGGACCATGTGATGGACTGATGGGTGTAAGGGATGGATTTGTGATTTTGAATTACTGTGAGAAAACCCAGAACTCTCAGATTCAGGTTTTCCCAGATGTACCAGTATGAAAACTCTAATAAAATGGAACTTTGAGAAAATGCCTGTCTCAGACTTTTTCTATTGGAGTTTGTTTTTCTGGAATGCTGACACAGAACATATTACCAGAATGTTCAACTAGATTAAATACATTTCCGTAGCAAGGATTTAATAACCAAGTGTTTGTATAATTTATCAAAGTAACATTTCTAATACACACTACAATTTGTCTCTAATTATCATAATACCTGGATCCTAATAGTCTCACAATAAGTTTGACTATAAAAAGAAAGAAAAAATAACATAGGCACCACTATTAATGCCAAGAAGGCATTTATTTGCAAATTAAGTTGCTTTATTATAAAGTTATGAAGCTTAGTTAAAAACTATCAACAACATTATAGCTGTGGGATTTACTGAAGAGTTCAGAAAATGAACGACATTTGCTTAAAATTGCTTTAAAAAGCTGATAATGCAATTGGAAATAGTTATCTGCTGCTGGTTGAATATAACATGTATACAAGTAATGCTAATAATGATACTGAGAAACTATATAGGTAATGATCAACCTGCAACCATTCGTTTAGTAACTGTTCAAAGTTACAATGGCTCTGGGAAAGTGGTGGAATTCAATTTTTTTTACTACCAGTTCTGTGGGTGTGGCTTGGTGGGGCGTAGCTTGGTGGGCATGGCAGGGGAAGGATACTGTAAAAATCTCATTCCCTCCAACCCTACTAACCTGCTTTCCAGAGCCATTGTCCTGTGCAGGACAACAAAAGATGATCCAGCTGATCAGTTGGGACTCAGGAGGCAGAGAATAGATGGGGATAGGTCAGTCAGAGGTAGTATTTGCCGTTCCCTGAACTACTCAAAATTTCCACTATTGGTTCTCTAGAACTGGTCAGAACCTGCTGAATACCACCTCTGCACTGGGGAAAAAATGTCACTGACTTATGAGTAGTTTTCACACTTATGTCCATTGCAGCATATCTGTGATCACAAGATCAAAATTCATATGCTTGGCAACTGTCATGCATTTTTTATGGTTGCAGTGTCCTGGGGTCATGTCATCACCTTTTTTAGCCTTCTGATAAGCAAAATCAATGGGGAAGCCAGATTCACTTAATGACCATGTTACTAACTTAACAATTTGCAGTGACTCCATTAATAATTGTGGCAAGAAAAGTCGTAAAATAGGGTAAAACTCACTGAACACTCACTGTCTTGCTTAGCAACAGAATGTTGGGCTCAATTGTGGTTATAAGTCAAGGATTCCATGCACTTTCTTATGAAATTGTATAACTGACTAATGGAGCATAGAAATCACAAAAAATTACTATATATTGGTTTTTATGAGCAAGTACTGTTCCCCAAATGTACCCAACTACATCAAGGTACAACAATGATCCAACTTCTTACATACTACATTTGAAAAATAAACAAATCTTAAAATTCAATATAGAAAGCTAATGCATATCTCTACTGGAAATATGGTTCTTTTTAATGCTGGTACCTAAATTTTGAAACTTCTTTCAGGCATGCATACATTTTTATATTTCAGATGGCAGAAAATACATGGCCTCTTTTTATATGTCATTACTGATGTTTAATTGTGCCAATTTTAATATATTTTTTAAGATTTCACTTTTTTGCTACCTTTTAAAATGTTATCTTTCTTCTTTATTGCTTTTATCTTATAATTTCATATTGTGCTACCTTCAGAAGCATTGAGAGAAGTAAATCTCAACAGCCTCAAAGAGCATGTTTAACTCTAAATTCTATATTTTATTGTGCAAAAGACATGGATGACATAATTGGTGTTCATTTATTATCAAAAATGAAACACAGGACACTGAAGCTCACTAAAAATCTCTCAGAAATGGCATTACAAGATTGAGTATCTGGGTAAGTTCAATGCATTTATATGGGAAATGAGATATAAATCTGTAAGTCAAGGAGCTGTTTTAACTAAAGGCTCTATTTCGATAAAGTAATGTATCTTTCAAGGTTCAGTGAAAATCTATAAGGAAAAATAATTCCACATGTAAATTTATAAGTTATATCCCTAGGTTAATTTATGGGTGGTAAACAGGAAATATACTGCATTGAGTAGAATGAAATATTATATGATAGTGAATCTTTTTATCAAATTAATATTTTTTCTATTCCACTTCAAGCACTTATTTTAAATGAAAACTTTTATTTATAAGAATTGGCAACGTGGTGGTAGACTGAAGGGCTTGCACTAGGGGAGTCCAGTTGCCCTTCATAAACCTGATATAAATAAAACTGCAATCAGTTCATAGTGTATTAATGAAATATTTCACATAGTCTTTTCCCTTGAAGCAATATATGAGTCACCACTATGCTTCATGAAGCAAGATATTATTATATTAAGAAAAAATCCTTTGTATTTTGTCAAGTGTTGCTTGGAATATAGTATACTGTGTCCAGATTAGGCTAAAACCTTTTATTGGATCATCTAAGATGTCATACTAGATATATTTCAGACAATTGTTGGCAGATCCTAGGCAAAATATGATATGAATAAGAATAAAATACCCATCACTAAACTTTATCAGCAATAACTTCTGAGTTCATTTTCTTATTTCCCTGATATGATTCGCTGGGAAATATTATATTTCATCTCACATATTTTCTCATTGAACTCAAAGTTGATCATCATCTTTAACTAAATGAAATTTTAATTATTTTTAACAGGCTGATAATGAATTAGTTTGGATGAAACCACGCAACTGTAATTTGGGGTGATTTTAATGATGGATATATTGTATATACATTATATATAAAAATTAAAACAATGAAACAAATTATAAGTGAAGTTTAAAATAAGTAAAATATTTTTAAAAATAAAATGTAACTATAAGAGAAAGAATAGAGTAGAATAGAATAAGAATAAGAATAGAACAGAACAGAACTGAATAGACACTTTATTATCACTTTAAATGTACACTATAAGCATACATTAAAAGGAAATTTGGTTGCATTCAGCTCTCAAAAGATAGCTATTATGCAGGTATCGTGAGAAACATCACAGTCAAGTTCGAATATATATATATATGTGTGTGTGTGTGTGTGTGTGTGTGTGTGTGTGTGT
>BHFT01010943.1:4279-16647 GCA_004320025.1 Laticauda laticaudata
GGGGGGGGGGGGGGGGGAGAAATTAATTCACCCATGAAAAGACATCCTAGCCATTTTTTGGGGGCTCAAAAACAAAACAAAACACCCGGCCTTATTATATGAGAAACACGGTATTAATTGGAAAATCCAGGTCAGTCACATGAAGCTGGGTATGTTCACTCAATTCTGGGCAGGACCCAGTTGTATTAAAGTTGTGGCTTGCAACAATTGCAGAAGTAGCAGAATTAGACTGACACAATGAGACATGTCATCAAGACAGACCACCACACAGAGATACCACAAATATCCTTGCTACCCCTTCCTCCATTCTTAAAAGTAATGAATATCAAGCATACTTTTTAGCTTAGTATCTATTTACTCATTGTTAAAAGATGTAAAGGTGTTTCAATTCAACAGTATTTAAAAGCAAAGTTTGGCCTAAGAATATGTATTGGAATGGTCTGACTTGAGTTCATATTCGGATTGCTGGACTGAATTCTTGGTTGCATTGGCAGGCCCAACACAAAAGAAGTGTAATATTTCACAAACACAGTGTTAAGGCTTGTGCCTGTACATTAATGAAATTAAAGGCTGAGAAAGTGAACAAAGCTCAGAACAATCTTAGTTTTGTTATCCCAAAAGTATTTTGATAGGCAAAGAGTTTTATGAGGTCACATATCTCAGACTTAGCTATTTTTGTTCATGCCCGAGTACATATTACACCACTCAACCCCAAGTCTTTTGTATAAGTATTTATTTCTACGGAAATACATTTACATCATTATATTTTGTCTGCAGTCAGTGAGAAGCTGTAGAAAAGCTATTAAATCTAGTATTATTTTTTGCAGCTGTTTGATTTAATTTGCTAGCTTAGCTTTCAAAAAGGTTTCACTTTGATACAAACCATACATGGAATGATTTATTTATCATCTTCATGTCCCCACCCATCTCAGATAGAGACTCGCTTTAGTCAAAGCATAGTTGAATTGAACTTTTCTTTAGAAACTTGGCATAACTATTCATGAACAAATGAAGTCCACTAGCCTGACTGTGAGTTGTGCAGCTCTCTGAATTCAGTTCCCAAAGGGAAAGAAATATCACCTCTCTAAGTTTTTTAGGCAGTTGTATTTTTCCCTGAGTTAAATTGGAGTTTTACAAAAAGAATGTTTTCTAAGTTTTTAAAGCAGCTGCATATTTTAAAGATTGATGTAGAGGTTCGAAATAGGTTGAGATGCTTTAATGAATGGCAAAGGGTTCTTGTGCCCATGTGAGATCTGCAGTGATCCTTCTTAAACATTTCTGAATGGTGTGGATCCATACTGATTGCATCTTAAACTACATTAGCAGGATTTGGATAATGGTATGATCTGGAAATGTTCAATGATGCTTATTGGAAGGTCCATCTCTTTTCTACTTATGCTTTTCAATCTATTACCAGTTGAATTTTCAAGACAAGAGAGACAAATGCATATTATCTCATTAGAATGGTTACCAAAAAAAGGAAGATTCAACTTCCAAATCAATTGTATTTTTGTACTGTAATGAAGAAATTTAACGCATGAATGTGCCCCAGAATTATTCATCCAAAAGCAATTTCAGGTTTCATTTTTTGTAAATATTTGATGTATGACTCAATTCTAGAAATTGAAGTGGTTTGAGCAGAATTCACAACATTTAATTTAAAAATTATTTAGCTATCAGTAGCTTTACAAAGATAAATAAGATTCTATAAAAAAGGAAATTAATAAATAATGGGGAAAAGAGCAGAATCTGATTACAGCTCTGTCTTTATTGGGAAAGAAGTGCTGAAGGATTAATACAGAGAGAGGAAATAAGTATTTGACATTTTCTCCTGCATATCCAATACCAAAAACAGAAGGCTGAGTTGCTTTCAAAAGTATTTCCATAAAGATCACATTGCACTAATTCATACAGGAGGTGCCCAAAGCATAAGTGACTGTGAGTAAGGTCTCTAGGTTGAAGAAAGGACACAACTGGTGCACTAGAGAAATCTCTTCAAAGGCCCACATTGCCACAGCTGACATCTGCTCCTTAAGCATAAACTCCTCTGCTTTTCCATTTTTTTCTGGGTGCAATTCAAGACACTGGTTGTTCTGTATGGAACTTGGTAGGTTCCAAGTACTTCATTCTGATTGGCCAAAAAGGCTACTTATGGATTGGTTCACTAGGAACCAATCCTGGACAGCCGCAAACGGTGGAAGAGTTAAATAACTGTCATTGGCCACAAGCCAGCAGGCTAGCCACTATATAAAGGGCTGCCGTGGCTTGGGCCATGTTCCATTCTTTTTCAAAACCTAGTGGTTTTCAAACCTAGTTGTTTTGTTTGGAACCCGGTCTCCCACGCTTCTTTCCCGATGGAACACTGTTGACGAGGAGTGGATCATCATAGAAGCAGAGACCGAAGGCAAGCGGCGATCTGAACTGAGCGAAAGACATGGCCGGTAACAATGCCTGCCGCGCAACCTTCAATCCAGATGAAGAGGATTGGGAATTGTATATCGATCGCTTTCTTATGTTTTTAGAAAGCAATTAGATGGAAGAAATCTCGGATCAAAGGAAGAGGGCTGTCTTCCTTACACAATGTGGACCGGCTGTATTCAAAATGGGCAAAAGCACTGGCGAAACCCAGAGATGTCAACAGATGACCTGGTCCGACCTGAACCGAATGCTCTGAACACGATATGCACCGGTGCTCTCAAATCTCATCAAATGACAAGAATTTTACAAAAGGGACCAGAAGGAGGATGAAACCATTGCAGACTTTGTGGCGGCCTTGAGACACATTGGAGGGGCATGTGAGTTTCAAAACATGGACAAGGCTATGAGAGACCGCACAGTCCTCGGCCTGAAAGACTCTACCTTCAGAGCAAATTACTCAACAGGCAGAATATAACCGTGGCCGAGGCATTGCTGAGGCAACCACCGCCAAAGCAGCGAAAAAGTCATCACCGATGCGACAAACGAACGCAGTTCCCGACCTGCTGACCCAAATGAGGGAGAAGAAGGCAGAGGGAGGAAAGAAACAGGCCCACAGCGACAACACGCCATGAGGACGTCGAAACCCAGAAGTGACATCGAAGATGACGACAAAGATGTCCATAGACTCTATTCAGACAGAAAATGGTGTGAAAAGAGGAAGAATCGGCCGGAATTTCAATGTGCGGGCTGCGGAGGCAATCACCCGGGGTCTGAATGCAGGTTCCTCAATGCAATATGGCGGCTTGTAATAAAAGGGGGCACATCGAAAGGGTCTACGCAACAAAAAAGAGCTATAGTCCAAAAAGATGTGGCAGCACCCCCCCAGACATGACAACAGACAAGCCGGCAACCGATGGAACCGAAATAAAAAACCGGTGACAGTGAAGAAACGCATTCAAGACAGTCACCATCGATAATGCCAGGGAGGAAAGTGGAAAGAAGGTTTTGGATAGAGGTGAGCATCAAGGGGAGACCCTGTGAGATGAAGGTTGATTCAGGGTCCCATCTTATCGGGGTATCCTGGAATACATCCGGCCCGCCTAATTCCAAATCAAGCAGAAAGACCTAAAGAAACAAAAACTTGTGCTAAAGACTACCAGGGAAATCGAATCCCTGTAATTGGCCTTGGACATTTTTTAGTTGAATTTAACACGCCGAAGTCTTGCCCCTAACTATTGTCAACCGTGACGCGCTAGCCTGCTAGGAATCGAATGGTTTGCGCCTCTTGGAATCGGGATGACCGCGTATCAACCGCATCGCTAATACCAACTGGGAGGAGAACCTACTCCACGAATTCCAAGATGTATTCGATGAGACTCTAGGCAAGTACAAGGGCACCCCAATCTCATTTAGCCTAGACCCGAAAATAGCCCCCATTTGCTTAAAGACCAGATGCATTCCATTCGCGCTTAAACCAAAAATTGACGAAACAGCTGAACTAAGTTATAGCACAAAGGGTTTTTAGAACCAGTTGACCACGCTAAGTGGGAAACCCCTATGTAACACTGGTAAAGCCAGATGGGTCAGTGCACATCTGTGGGGGACTATAAGGCAACCCTGAACCATGCACTCTAACAAAGCGCATACCCGTGCCGTAGTGTAACACTTATTGCATTTGCTAGAGGAGGAAAAATATTTGCAAAACTCGACCTAGCACAAGCTTATCAGCAACTACTCGTTGATCCAATAACAGCAGAGGCACAAATGATAGTAACGCATAGAGGGGCATTCAATGTAGCCATCTCCATTCAGTGTTAGCATTGCCCCAGGCGTTTTCCAAAGCCTCATGGAACGCCTACTAAATGGAATCAAAGGTTCGTCCCATACTTTGACGATGTACTGCTCTCAGCAAAAACACCAACCAGCTAGAGAACCAGGCTAAGAGAAGTCTTAACTCGCTTTAGAAAATCAGGCCTAAAAGTCAAGAAGGAGAAATGTGAACTGGCCACTAACCAGGTAGAATTCTTGGGCTATTTAATCGTGAGCAAGGCATTCACCCAACTGAAAAGAAGGTGAAGGCTATCAAGATGCTCCCAGACCAAGAAACAAAACCAATCTCCAGGCGTTCCTAGGCCTCATAAACTTTACAATGTGTTCCTGCCCATAAGGCGACAATAGCAGAACCCCTACATCGGCTGCCAGATAAAAAGACCGTTTGGACTTGGGGCCACTGCGAACAGAAAGCTTTCCAAAGTATTAAGGACCTATTAACGTCAGACACCATTCTTATCCAGTTTAGCAACACCCTGCCACTGAGGTCCCTGCGATGCCTCACCTTTTGGAGTCAGTGCCATCCTGAGTAACCAGCTTCCAGACGGCAGAGAGGCACCGGTCGCCTTTTACTCAAAGACGTTCTCCAAAGTGGAATGCAGTTACAGCCAACTTGATCATGAAGCCCTGGCAATCATTGTTGGGTCAAACAATTCCATGAATACCTTGACGGTAAGCCCTATTCTATTGTAACCAACCACAAGCCTCTCCTTGGAATCCTGGCGGAAACAAGCCAACCCCAAACATTCTGTCTCCTAGAATGACGAGGTGGTATGAATTCCTCGCTGGCTATTCCTACAGGCTACTCTACAGACCCGGCAAAGCCATCTCGCACGCTGAGCCCTGAGCCATTCCCCGTTGCCCATACAGAAGACAACCCTGCTCCAACTACCTCCACATTCCAACTGGAGACCTGCTCGGAGCTACCACTGACTGCAGCCACAGCCAAAGACCCTTTGACAGCGAGCATATACTGAACTGGGTAGGTAAAGGCTGCGCGGAGGAAAATAAAAAAAAGAGACTTTTAAACCTTTCCGTACCAGACAGACTGAGCTGTCGTATCGAAAAAGGTGCATATTATGGGTGACAGGGTGGTAATCCCAAGCAGCCTCCAAGAAACCGTCCTAGGCATGTTGCATGAGGGTCACCTGGGCATAGTCAATGAGAAAGCCCTGACCAGGAGTTACGTCTGGTGGCCAGGGCTGGACAATGACATAGAATGCTTGGGTTGCCAACATGCCATGCCTGTCAGAAAGTGAGGCCTACCCCCCCACAGGCACCTATACGAGACTGGGAAACTCCCCGGGGCCGGTGGTCTAGGCATGCACATTGACTTCGCGGGGCTAATGAAGGGGAACACCTTTTGATTTGTTGTCGATGCATACTTGAACTGGTTGGAAGTCATCCTCATGCTTCCACAACCCCGAGGCTGTCATGAAACAGCTTGACAAAACTATTTGTGATGCACGGGCTACCATATGTACTGGCTCGGACAACGGCTTCAGTTTACCACCTTGCAGTTCGAACAATACCTGGCTGCCCAGGGTGTCCTTCAGGCATTAACCGCACTGGCCATCTGGATGCGAATGGCAGGGCCAACACATGGTTAGATATACTAAGGAAGCCTAGAGAGAATGGACAAGGGGGACATTGCAAGACAAACTCAACCGTTTACTAACATTGCAACATATTACCCTAGTAGCACTACAATAAAAGCCCGGCTGAACTATTAATGGGTAGGAAACTACGGTCCTACCTGGACAGGTTACACCCACCTATACATGGGACAAGCCCCGCCGACTCCTCTAACAAATACGTACCTTCAAAATTGGTGACTGTTCTATGCCAAAACCTTACGCGGGGACCCCCTATGGCTGCCAGCCACCATCACCACAAGTCACAGCCCCGCCGTTCTCCCGACTAACACTAGATGATGGGAGGGAATGGAAGCAGCACACAGCTTCGTTCCCGCAACCTCAAAAAGAAAACCACCACAGAACCAAAATAATAATTCCGATGAAAAACAACCAAGGAAGTGGAGGGAAGTACTGTTAAATAAAAAGGGAGAGACGAACCTCCATAACAAGACTGCAAACTCTGCAAAGTGACAATCTAACCAAACAACAAGAGCACTCATGGTTAGTGAACCCAAGAAAGAAGTCTGGAGCAGGAGAATGAAGCGAGCCTTCCTGAAGGTAGCAGCCAGGCCAGCTCAACCAACCCGGCTAAACCAGGAGGGAGTGGCAAAGCCATCTCAACCGGCCGAGAGACTCAGCGCGGGAGCGGCATGGCTGACTCTACCCTTCCAGGAGGTTCCATAGAGAAAATCGAGAGAGGCAGCGATCCCGACTGAACCGCTTGACAGACCAAAACAAGACTGAGCTGCGCAGGTCAACTAGAGCTAGGAAAAGCACCACCTACCTGCGCAACTATGTCACCCCACGTTGGACTGAACTAAAGGGGAGGGGTGTTCTGTATGAACTTGGTAGGTTCCAAGACTTCATTCTGATTGGCTGAAAATGCTACTTACGGATTGGTTCGTTAGAACCAATCTGGGAAGCCGCCAAAACAGTGGAAAGAGTTAAATAACTGTCATTGGCCACAAGCCGGCAGGCTAGCCGCTATATAAAGGGCTGCCGCGGCTTGGCCATGTTCCGTTCTTTACTAGTGGTTGAAAAAAGAGTTGTTTGTTGGAACCCGGTCTCCGTGCTTCTTTCTGGATGGAACACTGATCATCACCTTTAAGGCCCTATATGGCATACACCTTAACTATTGGTGCTTAGTGGCAACCAGTACTTTTGTTTGGAACTATAAAACAGTAGAAGAAAATCCTGTGGGGAAGAGGGATCCATCCCAGACTAATCATGCATTTGCTTTTTGGTCAATGCAGCTTTGTGACTCACTGTATAAAAGGGTATCATTTTGTGAGAGCAGCTGATATTGTTCCAGTGTTCTGAGTTTGGTGATCAAAAGGTTGCCCCCTGTTTGTGTCAGAAAGACAAAATTGTAGGCAAGAACAAGATCCAGTGATTTTGGTTCAAATTCCATGTTGTTGTTTTTTCAAAGAATTAGCAGGATGTCAAACTGCGGCTCGCAGGCTGGATGTGTCATGCATAGGCCACGCCCACCCACTTCTGCAAAGGGGAAAAAACATTGTGAAACTCCAACATGATGGCAACACGACACAGCAACTTACACTTATGAGTTAGAGTGAGATGTCATTATGTTGTGATGACCTGCATGTGTTTTTATGTTCATCAAACTGAATCAAGGAGTAAAACCCTGAAGGTATCACGAAGCTGGTGGCAAGCAGGATGACTTCAAGGGGAAGAATATAGAGCCACAATTGTGGCCATGATCATTCTATTGAATCTGCCATCTTAACATTTTTATATGCCACCTTCACCAGTCCACAGATGCCCCTGAATGGCAGGAACCTTTTGTAAATTAAAACTTAGTTAGACAAAATGGATAGAAATTCAGCATTCTGTGTCGATTGATATCACAAGTTTTTCCCGTTGTCTCTTAGTTTACAGCCCTTTATTTCACCCAACTCTGCTCTTGGATGTATTTAAATCCTCCAGAGAACACTTTATAGCCCTGGAAGAATAATGAGTCAGTATTTTGAAAATACTGCCACATAATTAGGCAAGTCTGCTGTTACAAAATGCAGAATTTACTTCAGTAAAACTAGGCTTTCTTTGCTTTTTGCTTCCACTAATCAACACTATTGATTATGTCCTATTATCTGGACAGTTAGAATTTAATTATTTTAATTAAATTAATCATAACTGCAATTTTAGAAGTTTAAGAAAAGTGTTTTCAGCTAATTGCCAAATTAATTGATGGCTAATGCAACACAAACATTAACATTCTCTGGACAACTGCATAATTGGATAGAAGCATTCCTGTCAAACAGACAACAAATGGTCAAAATTGGAGTGTCCTATCAAATTCTGTACCTGTCAATAGTGATGTCCCCAAGGCAGTGTCTGGACCAACTCTCTTCATACTCTACATAAATGACCTCTGTGATCATCTTAAGAAACAACTGCGTTCTCTTCGCTGATGAATGTAAAGCTGTCAACACACAGACAAATACTGCTACCCTTCAAAAGATCTTGACTATGTATCAGAATGGTCAAAACAAATGGCAACTTCAAATTCTCAAACAAATAATGCTCTGTCTTATATATTGGCAAAGAAAATCAGAAAATAAAATACAGGCTGAATCGTCAAGACCTTGTTGATGATCCAAGTTCTGCAAGGACTTGGAGTCTCATCTCTAATGATCTAAGTGCTGGAGCCCACTGTAACTACTAGCCAAAAAAGGCATTAAGAGTTGTTAACCTAATCCTATGTAGCTTTTTCTCTGGTAATATCACACTACTAACTAGAGCATACAAAACTTTGCTCGACCAATACTCGAATCAGCTGATCAATCTGGAACCTCACATTACGCATCGATATTAGCACAGTTGAAAATTCAGAAATATTTCACAAGAAGGTTCTCCACTCCTCTACTCACTTGTAAAATACCTTGTGCATCAGACTTTAATTTCTAGACCTAGAAAATCTTGAATTACTCCATCTTCAGTCTGATCTAAGTATGGTCTATAAAATCATACATTTCCTATCATGGAATACTTCAGCTTCAACCATAACAACACAGAGGCACACATTAGATACAACATCAAGGTAAATCACACCAAATTGATTGCAGGAAATATGAACTTCGAACAGAGTGGTCAACGTCTGGAATACTCTACCTGACTATGTGGTTTCTTCCCCAAACCCCAAAAACTTTAAGCTTAAGACTGTCTACTATTGATCTCACCCCTTTCCTAAGAGGTCTGTAGGGGGCATGCATAAGCACACCAACATGCTTACTAGTCCCTGTCCTATTGTGTCTTTTATTTTTCTTATGTGTACCCATTTCATGTATTCATAACGATGTATATACTTATACCAATTATCTTCTATTGACAAATCAAAATAAATAAAAATAAAAATAAATTCTTGAGAAGGAAACCTGGAGTTTGTTGCTTAAGTTATGACATCTTATGTCCTCTTCTATTCGGAGAGTATTCTCATAGTACTCTCATTTGCCATTTCTATTTGTTTGTACATTCTGTTGCCATTGTACGATTTTCAAGGGGTATTCGGGATACTAGTTGAAAAATAAATATGAACTTTTTCATCAGGGCAAGTATTGTGCAAAAGTTGTAATATCCTAATCTATAGCAGTGGGATGTAGGGATAGCAAAAATAGCATTTTTCCCCATTTTAATTATATATCATGGAATAAGATATTGCATAATTGAAGATGATTAAGAAAAAGTGAAGGTCATGTCACAAAACGAAAATGGTAGTCAGATATTTGTGATGATGTTTTTTTTTCAAAAATGGACAATGCTTCATTATAAGAATCTGCAGAAAATTTTGTTAACTTTGCTTTATTTATGTACATATTTCTGTATAACAGTAGAATAATAGGGTAACAGAGTTGGAAGGAAACTTGGAGATCTTCTATTCAAACCCTCTGCACAAGCACAAGACCCTGTACCATTTCATACAATCTCTTCTTAAAAACCTCCAGTGATGGAACACTGACAATTTCTGAAGGCAACCAGTTTCACTGATTAATTGTTCTAACTGTCAGGAAATTTCTTATCAACAGTACAATCTTATTACTGGATTGGTTGTCTCCTTAAGAGGATACACGATGGCTCAGTGATTAAAGAAGCTACAAAGGTGACAGACATGGCTCAAGACCCAAACACAACAGGGTGAACTTCTGTTGCTGTCCCAGCTCCTGCCTACCTATCAATTTGACAGCATGCAAATGTGAGTAGATAAATAGGTACCACTTTGGAAAGGTAACAGCATTCTGTGTGCCTTTAATGTATAACCATACTGGCCACACAACTTTAATGTATGACCATGTTGGCTATACAACCATAGAAAATTTATTTGGACAGCACTGGATCCCTCAACCTAGAAATGGAAATGAACATGTGCCCTACAGTCAGACACAATTTGGCAGGGAAACTCTTACCTTTATTTCTCTCCTTCTTTAGTTTCCATCCATTGCTTCTTTTTCTGCCTTCAGGTGCTTTGGGGAATAGTCTGACCCTGTGTGGCAGCCCCTTTGATATTAGAACACTGCTATCATGTCCGCCACCATCCTTCTTTTTGTTAAGCTAGATATACCCAATTCCTACAATTGTCCTTATGTTTTAGCTTCCTGTTTCCTAATCATTGTTGCTGACTTTCTAGAGTCTTAGCATCCTTTTTATATCATGGTGACCAAAACTGGATGCAATATTCCAAGTGTGGTCTTACCAAGGCATTTTAAAATGGTACTAACATTTCATGTGAGCTTGATCTGAATAACTTCTTTTATCTATAAATTCTTAAGTGGTAGTATGCAAACTTGCAACTGTCTTGGTATTTGAGTATCTTTAATGACTTTTACATATTTATTAGTAAGACCTAAAAAGTCTTTAGATATATTCCGCTAGTTTGTCTGCAAATCTGCTAAAAGTGGGATTCTCCTCAGTGGTGTAAACTTCCACAGCAGCACTTTTTACCTTGGAGCCTGACACATTGATTAAAATACTATCCGGATTCTTTGTATATCTTTTGTTGCTGTAGGTTAATTGGCAATAGGAAAGCCTTTGCCTATTTTTTGTTCTTGTGTGATGGGATAGCAGTTTTCAAGTCCCCCAAAAATTGGCCTATAATCACTCCTGTTTTGACAGTGAAGATGGCATATGGTTATCTGTCAGTGTTCTCTTCATCTTTAAGTGTCTGTAGTGAACTTTTGCTTCAAGGTACAACTGCCTGACAGAATCAATTATCAGTGCTCAAGAAAAATAGAGGCACAAGAAATACGCCTCTGTTTTTTGACACTCTCCCTAATTTTCCATTCTGCTGCATCTGTTAATGTCTGTAATAAAGACTTTACTCTCCGATATAAATAAAAGACCTTTCTGAATAATGCCTTTATCAGATCCAAGGAAGCTTCTACCGCATCACATGTCAGATTCCCAACAACCAAATTACAAAGTAATTTAAACTATGAATGTTTAAATGGTTGATAAGCGAAGGTTTTTCAACCAGACTGGAAAAACACTGATATAAGAATCAGCTGGTAAAATGGTCACTTTCTCCTACTTCATTGTCTAAATTTAGAAGAACCTGTGGTTCTTCTAAAAGACAGGAAATACTGACAAATATCTCAAAAAGTGAAAAATGAATGCACTGTTTATGGACTTTATCTTAAGCTTCTCAGCGGGGCTTGAATTTACACAGTATATATGATTTTAATTTAGATTGAGTTACGTGGCTGCATGATGATAAGATAGGCAATGCAAGCAATCCATCCTCAAATTGCTTGCATTGGGTAGTTCTGCAGTAATCTTGAGTCATTGTGAACTGAAAGGTGCCACTTAGATATTATTCAGTAGTCTGTTTCCAGTATCAGCCCCAAATGTTCCTTTAGCTGAGATACAAGATGAAATGGAACCATTTCCTGCACAGTATATAAAAAGTCAAAGGGTCTTGGGTTTTCTTCTTCAACAGTTAAGATTCTTTCCTGACCTTTAAAGAGCATTAAGCAAGCTTACTGTCCACGTAGTTCTGCTTTGCTGTATTTTGCTGCTGCTCTACAGCACCTGCTGTTTACAGTTTCTGTTTACAAAACTAGGAATGTTACTTTTTGGACAATCTTTGTACTTTCAGCATGTTTTACTTCTGCAAACATCTTCATAGTGGGTGGAGGGCATCGGCCACAGCAAGTACAAAAATATATAAATCTGATGTTTTAAATCAGAAATGCCAAGGTCAGGGCTTTGTAATCCAAAACTGAGCTTTATTTTGCCTGTTTAATGGTGTAATCTCATTATTTACAAAAGTAAGATAATGTAAGAAAAACCCTACCATTGCAGTTAGTGGGTTGTTGCTAAAGGCTAGGTCACATCGGCCGACGGATGCAAAACATATGTAAAAAGGACACAGTGGACGAGTAAATTTTCCATCCATTGTTATCCACTCTCAAAACTGCCCCAAATTTGCATAAACAGAGCGGACAACAACGGAAAGGAATGGACGGGGGG
>BHFT01010944.1:0-32370 GCA_004320025.1 Laticauda laticaudata
TGAACCAATCCATAAGTGGCCTTTTCAGCCAATCAGAATGAGGGACTTGGAACCTACCAAGTTCCATATAGAACACTCCCCTTCTGGAAAGCCTGAAGTTAATGAAAGTCTGGTTTTGTGTTGGTGGTTTGTTTGTGATGAGATTTACACATATATACCTACAAAGAAAGGCCTCAGCTTGGTAGCTTAATTGATCTGGATTATATATTTTCCTGTTTTCTGCCCAGAATTACTCTGATAGATGGGTGATCATTAAAGTTTGTTTAATAAAAATAAAATAAAAAAAAAATTGTTCCAAATTGCCCGGATCAGACTGCAGTCTTGGGATGTTGATCAGACCTTCCAGTTTAGTGCCATCTGCAAATTGAGTAAGCAACCTGTCAACCCCTTGTTCTTTAATAAATTGTTGCAGAATGCTGACTCCAAGACTGATTCCTCAGGAACTTGTTACTGCTCTCCAAGTTGATGTAAAGCTGTTAATGCTCACTCTTTAAATGTAATTAACCATCCAGTTGTGGATATAATTTTCAGTAATACCATTCCAAACCACATTTTAATAGATTATCAATTAAAATGTCATGTGGAACAGTAAAGAGCAAGTAAAAAACTGTTGCAGGTTTAGGTGATGGCTCAAATAATTATGGGCACACAACATACTCACTTCACATTTTTATTTTGAGAACCGCACTTGTTGCCAGTTGGCTTTGGGCACAATTCAGGTTACCATCTATCACCTTTAAAGGGCTTTCTCTCATATGGGACCTTCTCCCAATGATACCATCTATCATCTCCAAGAGAAATGGAAGCATGCCTTTTCTGTTGCTGATTTCTTCCTCTGAAATGGGCCCAAACATTCAGATGGCCTTTTCCCTCCAACTCTTCAGAAATTTGTAAAGACTTGGATATTTCATTAGGCCTCTGGTAGAGGACTGCTGTGACTGTTCCTCCAACATGTAATTATTTTTAATTACTTTTTAAATATATTTATAATATTTATAAATATATTTTAAATATATTTATAATCAGGGGTGGGATGCTATCAGTTCAGCCTGGTTCTATAGAACCTGTAGCTTTGAAGAGCAGCAGGCACCGAACTGGTTTGATGTCTGCTGCTCTGTTTGGCCCAGCCACCTGCCTGGGCTCTTAGCTTTCTTTTTTCCCTGCTTTTTCAACCTCAGCTGCTTTGTGCAGCATAGCTAAGGTTGAAAAAGAAAGAAAGAAGAGGATTTTCAAATGCTGCACACCCTGGCACAGCTGAGGGTTTTTTTGGAAATGGTCTACACACACGTGCAAAATGCACTCTCACTAGGGGTGGGATTCTACCTGCCTGAAACTGGCAAATCACACCACTGGCTGGCCCTGCCCTGCCTCGCCTACTCACTCCTTACCTGGCATGCACGCCATCAAACTTGCCTGCTCAGTTCTTATTTTTCTTTTTTTTTTCTCCTGACCATCAGCTGTTCTGCTTGCTGGGAGATTTAGGTGAGCTAGAAAGCAGGAAATTGTTGCATTTCTTGCTTTCTAGCTAATCTAAAAGCAGAGCTTAACCTTCCTTAGGACTGAAGCTTCTATTTTTCAGTGCAGACTCAGGTAGCTGATTGCAGATAGAGAGATCTCTGAATGAATCTGTGATTCTGTGAGCAACTCAGTCTGCCTGCCTGCTTTGCCTGATTTTGGATAAAAATTGCTCTTTTTTAAATTAAAAAAAATCAATATTTACATACATGGTGTGTTGTAAGTTAATTTTATGAGTTTGCTTGCAAGCAAATTTTATGTGACNTGTGAGCAGCTCAATCTGCCTGCCTACTTTGCCTGATTTGGGGCAAAAGTTGCTCCTCTTTATAAAAAAATCAATATTTACATATTTATAACATTTACATACAAGCCATGCCCAGCCAGTCACATGATCACCAAGCCACACCCACAAATTAGGCCACACCCACAGAACCAGCTGTTAAAAAATTTGAATCCCACCCCTGTTTATAATAGTTTTTATTTTTGAGTTAATTTTAAGTCAAAGTATGTCTTTGGGAAGTTGTATAGCAATCAGAGTTAGTTGACTTGGAGTAATCTCCCATACCCTATAAGTAACAAAATAACAAATGAATGAATGAATAAATGAATGAATGAATGTTTTCTCATATCTGTGCTTTAGAGTTGTATCCAACCATTGTTGCATAATTGCTGAAACACATTTCATATCAATATGCTTATTCAGATCAAAAATAAAAAGCATCATAAGCTTTCTCTTATAAATAAGGTGATCTTGATACCTGCAAAGTTTATCTGCTATAGCAGTCCAGATAGAAACTATATTAATTCTGAGCACTCATTTTTGTAAAGTACTGTGTAGTGGTATATAAGTCTAAATCCTATTGCTCTTGCTCTTGCTAGATTTCAGATGGAAATTTGTTGTGAACCCTACTATAAATATGCACCTGCAGAATGTTGTGCCTCACTTTGCTATGCTGAAACATATTCTTACATAAATACAGGATATGTATGCAGATGTAAACAGCTAATTCAATCATATTATATCAAGTTCCTTTGTGAGCACTATGGCCAAGGTGTTTTAGTACTATATGGAACACTTTGAGTGTTTTCTGTTCTCCTATCAACACAGCATCTATTTGCTTCTTGATTGCCAGTATTCCTAACATCTGTACACAATAATGTAGAACTATCTGTATGGATAATGATACTCTCAGTGTTAGAAAATAGAACCTCTTTAAAGAAAAGCAAGGAAGGGGAGGAGAAGAGAGTGCTGAAGTACAGAGCTTCTCAAGAATGTTACCTTCATAACAGTCTATGTTTTGATAGTAAATATATATTAGAATAATAAAACATATCCATAAATGCAGGTTGTAAAATAAAAGAGGAAAGGAAATCAGCTTAATGCTTTCTTACAAATCAGGCCTTGAAGTACAATTTTATTTTATTTCAAAATTTGGAGGTTATTGCATTCTGGTAAACGGAAAAATCAAATAATCATATATTTCCTGTTCTCCGGTATTTTTTTGCCTGCAATGCAGTGTGCATCACTATTATGTCATTCACTGCCATGGCACAAGCAAGCTTCAAACATGTTAAAATGCCTTATATGTACACTATAAATTAACTGTTATCATTGGGATTTTAACTATGCAAATTAATAAAAGCAGAGCATAAGAGAAGGGAAATACTGTAGAATAAGCTGAATACCAAGAGCCTACTGAAAAGAAATTAAGAAAACCATCTAAAATAGGGTTTTTTTTAGTTCTTCTATTTTTAAAAAAAATGAAAAAAAAATTGACAAAATAGTGAAAATGAGGGACTGACATGGGTGTGAATCATTTTAAAATCCACTAGTGTTACATTATTTTCCTCTTCATTCTAGTCAAGGAAAGTTTAAAAGGACTGAAACATGTCTTGGGACCAAAGATTAAAATAATGTTTTTTGTAAAGGAAGCAGAATGTTTGCTACCTGATGAGTAGAATATCAGGGGCTAAACTTCAAACGGTTGCAATGAACAGAAGAAAGGATTGCCTGCAGGACATCCAGCCAGATCTAGATGATCTCATAAACTTGAATGTTAATGAATCATAGTTGATTTGAGGTTCTGTAAAGCTTAATGACAGTACAGCTGCAGATATTCAAAGAAGATGCCAATTATCTCAACCCCGAGTCTTAGGGAGGAAAGAATAGAGAGAATGACTCTGTAAATCCTGTTTGAGTTCTCAGCCACTTTCAATTCTCTTAATCTTTGTATTTGATTTACTTCCATGAAAGAGAGGCACTGAGTTCTACTGGCTCCATTTCTATTTATAGACCACTTTCAGAGAATTGCATTTTTCTATTGTACTTCAGAATGCTGGCAATGATGCTATAAGGCAGGGGTGTCAAACTAATGGTGTCATGGGACATCACGTGACTTTTTTCCCCTTCGCTAAATCAGGTAAGAGTATGGCCAGCATGTGACACATCCGGCCCGCAGGCTGGGAGTTTGACAGTCCTGCTTTAAGGTATCAGAAAACATTGTGACATAATCAGTGGTGGCTGCAACCAGTTTAACAACTGGTTCTGTGAGTGTGCGCTTCATATATAGAACCCTGTTAAAAAAAGCCTTGAAGGACCAACATCAACAGATGATTGTTATTTCTAATTCAGAACTTATATACCAAAATCTCACTTCCTGTAAAGCCCATGTCACACTGCCCAACGGATGCAAAAAGGACACAGCGGACGAGCAAAATGTTCCATCCGTTGTTCGTTGTTATCCGCTCTCAAAAGGGGCAAAAATTTGCATACTCTGGAGCGGATAACATGGACGCGGGGAGGACGCAGGGCGGATGGAAAGCGGATGCGGAACGGAAGCCCAGCGGATGGAAGCGGATGGGAGCGGATGGCACATCTGCTAGGCTTCGGGGGGGCGCAGCAAAGCGGACATGGAACGGATACAGCGGATGCAGAAGTGGACGCCGAACGGATGAAGCGGGATGCACAGCGGATGCACAGCAGAAGCCTAATGGATGCCTGGCGTTAATTGCGCATGCGGGGAGGATGCATTGCATCAGCCCCGCGGATATAATGGAAGCAACTCGGAAGCAGGTCGCCATTCAGAGGAAAGACCTGCTGCCGGACGGATTGGCTGCCGCCTGCCCTGCCTGCATGTCTGCCTGCAAGCCTTGCTGCAAGCCTAGCTGCGCTCAGCCTTCCTGCCAGGCCTCCCTGTCAGCCTTCCCTGCAGTTGGTTCCTGCCAGCCTCCCTGCCAGCCAGCAACCCCACAACCATGCGGAAGCACAGAAAGCCTCAGCCATCTGCTGTCAGCCCTTGCAAGAGGGACAGGGCTACCACTCCCACCCCTGGCCCTCACTCTGGTTCTCCTGGGGCTTCTGCAGCACGGGCTCGCTCTTCTGGGGCTGGCGCTTCTGCTGCTTCTCTGCTTCTGGAGGAGCTGATGACAAGCACTCCAGCACCAGCTACATCCACAGCACTGCACCCTTCACCCCTGAGACTGAGCGACCAAGAGGAGTGCCAGAGACATTTTTGTTTTATAGCTTCTTGTTAATAAAGTCTATTTTATGATTCAAACACTGTTTTCATTTCTTTTTTTAATAAAGTCTTGGTGGAAACTTTTAGAAATGGTTAAGGCTTTGCATGCTTGTGGGATGGGTAAGGGATAGCTTTGGGATGGGTTAGGATACCTGTGGTATGGGTAATAGCTGTGGGATGGGTTAGGATAGCAGTGGGATAGATAAACCTCCAGTGCAGCATAGTGGGACTGTATGGTCCACCCTCCCAGGTGCCACACCTATGGCCCTTTATTATCAATAACGATATAATCAATCATCCACACATGTCAACATAAACACAACTCTTTAATTAATGCCCTGTTCATTGTAGGCCAACAGAACATACAATGGCGCAATGTCATCCGTGTGATGAGACAGGCTGAGGGAAGCATCCATTAAGCATCTAGCCATCCGTGTCTTGCCAACTCTGCCACTGCTCAGCTGGGGAGTTGCCCAGTGTTTCAGGAGGTTGCACTGCTTCTTTCGCTTCATGTGAGGGCAATGTTGGGGCCTTGGCACATCCTCAGTGTGCGATCAGGTTTTGCCCTTGCCTCCATGTCCCCAGGCTCCATGTCCCCATTGCCTTGTTGACAGTCCACAAGCCTGTTCTGCAACGACTGGGTAGCGGTGTGCATGAGATTGTGGCAGGATGCAGCCAGCTTCCACGATCCTTCTCATGGGTCTCTGGGGGCTATGCTGCATGGTGGTGAAAAGACCTGGAACATGTTGGCCAGGATGCCAAAGGTGTTTCTCCACAGCTCCTTGCGCCTGGACAGCCTGTAGTTGAAGATCCTCTCTTCACGGGTGAGGAGTCTGGAAGTGTAGGGCTTCATGAGGTAGGTTGTGAGGGAGGAAGGCGTCATCCCTCACAATGAAGTAGGGCACATCTTGCTGTCGTTGGGCAGCGGGTCTGGATCTGGGAAGGCCCACCATGAGGTTGCCTCCCAGCCCCTCCTTGAGGTGACTGGCATTGTGAATACTGGGCATCTGAAGATGAGCCGCTGCCTGAAGCAGTCGGCATGTACGATCGACTGTAGAGTCAGACATGCGACGCATGGGCGAGAGAGTGATGCTGAAGAAGTCCTGTGATTGAAATAGTGGACCCCGACTTGAGCTGGACCTTTGCAGCGCCACGTGCTGTTGCCTTTGGCGGCATCGTGCTACCTATATCTCCAATGTGCCGGAGACAGTCAGCAACGTTCCTCGTCATGACTGTTCTGTCTGAATCTTCCTAGCCTTCTTCAGTGGAGGGGCACTGGAGGAGCTCTCTCCTTGTATTCTTCGATGATGGCCTGCACCAACTTCCCTGACCAAAATGCTGATGGTGTTGTGTGGCCCCTCCAGCCGTACTGCATGCTCCTGTAGGTGGTCCTGGAGGCGCGGTGGCGCAGAGTGAGTGCCACCTTGAGCCCAGGTTTCCAAGGCTGGGCTGGAAGTTGGTGTTTGCCTTGGTCAACCTGGGGTGTGCAGCCGCTGCCACAATGTCGTCAAACATGGCTGGAGGCATCCTCATGAAGTTCTGGAACGCCCGAGTGTCTTCGCTCGCTGAGCTCCACCATCAGCTTGTTTGTACAGTCGCGGTCTCTTGCCTTTCTGGCGAACCGATCTTTTGGACCCAGACCTTTTTTTTGGGCCTCCTTTTCTTCCCGTAGTAGAGTTCACAGGGCTGTAGATGGCTTCGCACTGTTGCAGAAGGATGGTGGCTGTCGAAAGGACTTTGTCACAGACATCCACGGTGGACATGACTGGATGCTGTGGAAGAGGAAGAGCCAAATGAAGGCTGCAGAGGTCTGCACACTGGGCTGCTGTTCTGAAAGTGAGATAAGATGGAGTTGCTTCCCATTTTTGTACGGAAATATAACGGTTTTCCAGCTAGGCGATCCTCTAGGCATGCCTCTAGACATTAATATCTGAGATGGTCCCGTCTGCGAACGTTTTCATTTTGAAATTGCTTTGTTTCCATGCTGCAATCCGCTGAGGCCATGCATTCTGCAGTGCATTCCGTGGTCCGTTCCGGCTTCCTCCCTCGTTCGGAGCAGGATGCGAGTTGCGTGGGATGCGCAGCAGATGCCTTGCGGGATATAGCGGATGCATAACGATGCAGAGCGGATGCCATAGCGGATGCCTGAGCGGCAGTGGCATAACGGATGAGACTGGATACATTTTTCCGCAAAAGTTTTTGGGCTAACCCAAAACTTTGGAGCGGATGAAACGTGAATAAAACGGATGCTGGACGGATAGAGAGGAAGCCAAGACGGAGGCAGTTGGAGTACATCGCGTTTTCGAATGGATGGCAAGCTTTTTTGTCCGTTTTACATCCTCTTTGCATCCGTTGGTTCATTGTGACATGGGCTTAAGATGCTTTCAAGGAATGTGCAATACACCCTTTAAAAAGTATCAGACAAGGATGTATTTTAATACACATACTATCAAACTTTCATACCAAAGATATGAGAACCTTAGATCCTCTTGTTGCCCATGTTCCATGATGATAATGATGATGATGATATTATCTGTTCACTCAAGTTCAACTCTTGGTGATTCTATGGGCCAGGTCTCTCATATCTTCCAATCTTGCAGTATTTCATTGAGTTTTTCAGTACTCTGGCTGTTGTCAGCTTCGATAGCATCTAGCCACCATGGACATTTTGATGGCCTGGTTTCCTTTTATCATTAACTCTTCCAAGAACAATTGTTTTCTCCAGTGAACTCCTTACATGACATACAGTTTTGTGATTTTGCCTTCTCGTGGTGTGTCTAATTTTATGTGTTCCGGTACTTGCTTGTTAGTCACCTTTGCTGTCCAAGGAACATACAGGAGGCTTCTCTAGCACCACAGCTCAAACAAGTTAATTTTCTTCCTGTCTTGCTTTTTTAAGTCCAACTTTCAGAGACATAGGTAGCTACAGAAACCCAATAGAGCAAACTAACCTATATTTGGTTGCCAAGCAGATGTCCTTCCTTTGCCATATTCAGCTTATGTTCATCATTGCTGTGTCACCCAATGCAATCTGACATTTTATTTCTGTGCTGCATTCACCGCTTTGAATTATCTGTGGTCCTAGGAAACTTAATTTTTCCACGCTTTCTATCTCTTCACCATCAATTTTTATTTGAAGTTTCCCCTCCTTTCAGTGGTCTTGAGCTTGGTCTTTTTTAATGTTCAGGAAGTGACCAAAACTCTCACTTTCTTTTTTGATTTTCTTGATCAGATGTTCCAGGTCTTCTTTGGTTTCTGAAAGGAGAGTTGTATCATCAGCATATTGAAAATTATTGATGTTACCCTAATTGTATATGCTGATAATTCTCCTGTCATATCTAATTCTCAGATTGCTGAATGCTATTTTACATGCTTTTGTGTCCATTAACTAAACATTAACCTTCAGAAGTACAAAATACTGGTTTGTGCCATAAGGCAAAGTCACATACATGAATGCCAGGTAGAACCCACATAGAACAAATGTACTCCTTCAAATACAATGGGAAAATATTCTATACCTGGAAAGGCACCATGAACATATAAAGGAAACAGCAGGTGGAGCCTCATTGTCCATTAGGATATTCTTCTGTGAGAGAATGAGAATTTGTCCTTGAAGCCTTTAAACTCTTTAAGGCCAAAACCTTCACTCAGAACATTATATAAAACATAGGTTCACCTATTTGTTAAGAAGGACCTCACAGAGTCATACAAACTAAATTTTTAAGATCCTGCTACATCAAAAAGTATTTCTAATGCAGCCCTATCAACCTTGAAATGCAGAGATCAAAATTGAACACAGGGCTTGGAAGGCAGTTTTGAATTATTGGTTGAAACCTCTTTTTTTTCAATAGACCTAGCACCATTGACTTTAACAGAAGATTATGCTTTTCTATTGGCTTTAACAGTAGAACATAAATTAGCCAATAATGACCTATCTAAATAATAGTTTATCTTTGCTGGCTATGATCAAGTCAAAATGAGTATATATCAAAGGCTGGAGAATGCAGAATTACAAATCAACTAATTACCTAATATAGTGCTACAGAATGCTCATCACCATGAACATCTCTGGAGTTTTTCCCCCCTCCTTTGCTGGTATTTTGCTTGTGTGGAGTGACCATTCAAAGTTACAATGACACTGAAAAAAGTGACATAACCATTTTTCACACAACTGTTGCAGTATCCCCCCACAGTGATGAGAGGCCAGGTAAGGAGATGCATGCCTCGATGTGAGTGATATTGAGTTGGCCACACTCAGCCAATAACATGACCACCAAGCCATGTCCACCCAGTCACATGACTACCAAGCCACGTCCACCAACAAAGCCATGTTCACAGAACCAGTTATTAAAAATTTTGAATCCCACCCCTGGAAACAACCAAACATGTCCTCTTTTACTGCAATTCCTATAGATATCTCTGAAAATCCCACATAATACAAATTTCCAGGCAAAACAGATTAATTTAACTATTTAACTATTATTATTAGACACTAATCAAGATATAACAAAGAGAGCTGCCACCTATTTGCCAGCTAGTAGTGAAGGCATAATGTCAGCTGACTCCCCACCCCCACAATTATTTCTAATTTTGTCTTGTAGTTTACATTTTACATTTTATTATCTGATCTTTGTCATTTGTGATAGTAATAAAAGAATTAGATTGACCCCTATAGTGCAAAAGTAGTCCAGCATGGGCTTAGCCATCAAAAGGTTATCTTCTAATGCTTTTGGAGAAGAGATGGTCAAGTACAAGAACAAGGAGGAAAGATCCTAGAGTTAGACCAATAGTCCCTAGGCATCAGAGCATGTATCCTAGCAGGAAACATTTTCACAAGTTCAGCACATATTTGCAACATCAATTGTGAGAAGTCCTGATCATCAACACTATAAATTACAGACATGACTGGATCCATCTCATAAGAATCTACATGATGATTAGGATTCTTCATGACTAACAATATGAGATGGATCACTTCAGATCTGGTAATGGATTAGCTTTTTGCCCTGAATTACAGTTCCCACAATTCTGATCCAGATTGAGGAAGCAAAAAATATAAAATCTGATATCTGTGTATTACTCAGTTAATATGAAGCATGATTTAATGATGGCCCATAAAAAACCCTTGGTACATTTATTCTTTAGCAGATTACAAGGTAGGCTTTGGTCAATTTTGAATTTCTGTACCAGTTGCTGCTGCCACTATAAGTTCATTTTTTCGTACAATCTCATTCAAGCAATTGTTCCAAATTAATATGGTGGAACTCTCAAATTTATTTTTTCCTGGGTTGATTCCAGAACCTGGGCACTTTGGAGATATTTTTAATGCCATTAATTTGATCTGAACTGAACTTTGGCAACTCAGCTCAGTCTATCTCTGTGTCATTTGTATTTTAATTGGATGAAAGCCATTAATTATTTGGATTTTTAAATGTGTGGGTTTGAAAAGGAAGCTCCTTTGTTCTTGGAAATGCTTATTTTATAATCAGATTGTTGTATCCTATCCTATCTAGTCAATGAATAATTCTGTTTTTAATCTTTCTGTTCTTGCCCTATAGGACTCTCAAAAGGGTGCATAGAATAGTCTGAGTGCATATGAAACCAATCTGTTTCTAAAAGTAAAAGTATTTTGATTAAATGTGGGTGAATCAGCTCAGGTTTGATTTAGATTCAGGATCAGAAGTCAAAGGTGTTAAGATTCAATCTGAATTTAACTTTCAACATTCAAAAGCTTTAAAGAGCTGATTCAAACCAATTCCAGATATGATTTGATAAAAGAGTTTACCATAAATGAGAACAGAGAAAGACAGAAAAATATATAGATGGCCTTTTTCACCTGAAAATGGGAAAAAAATAACAAGATAGTTGACCCTTTATGGGTTATTAACTCTGCAATGTTTTAATCAGATAGCTTTAACATAATTATTTTTATGAATATCCTTTTTAAGCAGAGAGAGCAGGGATGAGGGAAAGGTAACAAGAAGCCTCTACATTTTTCAGCAAAGAGCCTTATAGCAACATTGTGTTGAAACAATGCATGAAAAGTCCTATTCTGGTCAAATTAGAGATCAAAATACCCACTAGCTGATCCCCCTTTTCCCCTTTAAACTGGAAAACTTATTGATAGGGCTCATTGTCAAGATTAGCTTCTTCTGGGGGTAATATGTTATGTACTTCTTGTGCAACATTTTTTGAAAAACCAATATTTGAGAAATGTGTGTTCTTAGTGTTGCCTACACAGTAGACTGGGATATAAACAAATATTTAGAATTATAAACCACAATCTAATATAAAAGCACACTATCTCAGAAACATTCAAAAATGAAGACGTTTCACACAAGCATTGTAAAATAGAGATAGATAACTCACGGAAAGCAATCAGCTTTATTTATTTTTAAGATGGGAAAATGAAAGGGGGTAAAAGGAACTATAAACAGGGACTGAAAGGTCTGAAGAACAATAAGCTGACTTGATAAAGAGACCATGCTATAAGCAAGACAAAGATAAGCAGGTTATACAAAAGAATATTACATTAGGAAAACTAAAGGATCACAGAAGAGAGCGCAAATTAATGTTGCTTTAAACAGCAGCAGAATATCTCATTCTCATTCCTAGCAAAACTACTACAAAATTATCAAATAAACACAAACAGCAGAGGACCCCTTCTGCAAATTCTCTGATGCAGCATTTGCAAAGAAGATAAAACTAATGTCAGTACCAGATAAGCCATTCAGAGGTGTCTGCAAGATCTGAAGTTTTCATTAAAATGATAAAAGCAAAAGGGATGCAAGTTCCACCTCTTTTGCACATGAGTGACATCACAAGGCATGCACAAAAGGGAAAGAACTTGCATTGTGGCATCATTTGCCCCTCTTTCAGAGAACCTTTGAACTTGCTCTTTGTGTAATTAAGAACAACTGCAACATTGAAGGTTCTTCAAAGCTAGAAGTTATGCTGCAGAGTTGAGAAGTATATTAAAAGCTCTCCAAAGTCATTCAGAGCCACCTCATTTTGATGCTTTTCATGACTGCAAACAATTTGATCCACAGCAGGGAATTTATCAGATCCTCTTTGAATCAGTTCCTTTCTTTAAGTCTTCACAGTGATGAAATATGCCTCACATTTCTTTGAAAGGGTGTAATCCACCATTCGGTCAAATAATTCTCAACATCTTAAAATCATTTCTTTTCCTTTTATAGATGTACAATACTTAATTCCCTGCCAGACACATGAGGAGGGGGGGGTTGAAACGTGCTTCATTCTCACCTCTAAGATGACAGAAAAAATATTTATGTCTTGTCCTTTATGGACTTTCCAGGAGGAATTAGGCCTCATTATAATTAGCATCTTTCCAAGAAATGAGAAAATTAGGAACCTAAAGACCAACTACTGAGACTACTTTTGGCAGACTTAGCAAGAGAAGTCTCAGCTCTTTTTTTCCACATAGGAGAATAGCAACTCCACAAAACAGAATAAAGGAACAGTAAAAGTGTGGTGAGATAGATCCACAAAGATATCCTTTTAAAATGGCTTCTTTCCATTTTGACTGATTGTTTACTTAAATTAGAAACGGAGTTTGGTTGAAAATTAGAAATGTAACTAGAAAAGTAAAAATTAGGAAAATAATAATGTGCAATAAATAAATTATATTATTGTGGAAATAATATAAGCTCCTGTGCATTTCTTCCACCTTCTGATTTTAGATTCTAGCAATCTCTCAATGTCCCGGTTCTTGTTTCTGACCTAATTTTTCCTATTTATATCGAATCCTTGTCTTACTTCCTCTGTCCATTTACTTTACTGTTTCTATCCATAAATTTTAAATTAGAATGTTTTTATTTCTTCCCTATTCTTTTCCTCCTTCCAGCTTTCTCTGTCCTTGCCTTCAGCATACTTTCTTTCAGTTTCTCTCCTGTTCCCCTCTTTAAAAACAAAAAGTGAGCAGGTCTCAATGGTGACAGGTGTTCAAGAAAAGGGGTGTTCCCAGCTAGAAATGCATTTAAATTTGATGAAAAGAGCCTCAACTCTTTCTCTTTGGGATCATATTTATAACATCCATGAAGTATACATTCCCCAAAGTAATCAGAGACTTGGATTTTAAAAGAGCTGATTTCAATAAACTCAGAAAGAACTTGGAAAAGATTCCATGGATGAAAATCCTAAAGGGGAAAAAACCTCAAGAATCTTGGGAAACTCTAAAAAGTATGATCATGAAGACCCAGACCAGACCATATTCATGCGAGAAGAAAAACAAGAAAATCCCAAAAAGAACCAGCCATGGCATGTACACAACGAATCTCTCTCAGCCAAATAGACACAAGAAAAAAAGGACAAGACAAAAAGGGAAAGAAGGATGCTTGCAACTAAGGCAGGATATCGGCAGCAATAGCCAGAATCTGCAAAGACGAAGTCGATAGCCAAAGGCGTCAGAACGAACAGAAGACTTGCAACAAAGTCAAAGATAGATAATTGTTAAAAAAAAAGTATCTTCCACCTATAAGTAACAGAAAAAAATCAGGAAACAATCGATCCACTAGAGAGAAGATGGCAAGGACAGTAACAGGCAATTAGACGAGGAAGCAGAACTGGCTTTAATATTATGTTAGCATTCCATCCTCACGCACAAGAAGAAACTATCAGCTCAACCCATCAAAAAACATAACTGTAAAAGGACCAGACCAGAAATAAAAGTGTAAAATAAGCAAAAAAATAGTAACAGAGAACTCCTGGGTCTGATCTTGATAAACAACAACCAGAGGGCCTGAGGATGACATCCGAGAGTTTTAAAGGACGCTAGCAGACTGTCTTCGTCCACTACACCCATATCTTTCAACAATCCTGGCAGCACCGGGAACTACCAGAAAGAGTTTGAAAAGAGCTTATGTTGTTCCCATCTTCAAAAAAAGGGGAAAAAAAACAGACCCAGGAAATTTCGACCATCAGCCTAACATCCAATACCCAGGAAAATACTGGAAAGATAATTAAAAAAACAGATCTGCCAACTTTCTAGAAACAAAGTAAGTAATAACTAGCCAGTCCAAGACCGCGTATTGTTTAGACACAGATCATGTTTCAAACCAATCTTATTTCATTCTTCAACATAGTGACTAAATTATCTAGACCGCAAAATACTGTGGACATAAATATCTTAGATTTCAGCAAGGCATTCGGACAAAGTAGACGCAACGCCCTACTCTTAGTCAGCTCAGAAAAAGTGGAAATAGATTAGTTACCACCACCGAGTGGAACTCGAAACTGGTGGCAACTGCAACTCAATGAGTAGTCCTTAATGGGTTCTAAGTCTACATGGAGGAAGTAAGCCAGTCTGGAGGTTGCCACAAGGTTTCGTCTTAGACACGTAACTCTTCATCTTCATTCGACGACTTACATGAGAATAGAAGGGCGAACTACCCAAATTTGAGATGATACCAAGCTGGCCAGGAATAGCTAACACCCAAGAAGATAGCGCTCAGATCCAGACATGCGATCTGACAGAATCTAGAACCACCTGGGGCCCATATCTAACAAAATGGGAAATTCAAATGGTCGAGAAAAGTAAAAGTCCTAACACTCTAGGGTAAGAAACAACCCAACAAGTACACAATATAGACTGGGTGAAACCCAGGCTCTCCAATAGCACCGCAGTAACTCGAGAGGGATCTTGGAGTCCTATGTGAAAACCAGCGTCAGCCTTCAAGATCTCGCACTGTCCTTTGATCTTTAGCTGTCATAGACGGGGGGGAGGAGGCGGGGGAGTTATGGGAAGTGAGCTGGAGATGTTACCGTTTTTCTATTATATAATGAGGAGGGGTGAGCAACCATTTAGAGTTGGTTTCTGTTTCGTGTTAGCTTTCTTTTCTCTCGCCGCAAACTGAACCCGTTACACAAACTATGCTGGAGGTCAAATGTGTGATAGAGGCCTTAGGTCCCCCCCCCCACTGCAAGATCCCACATGTCATATTCACAATTCTCTAATTGGAAGATTCAGTTGCAATTTATTGGGGGGTGGACTTTTCATATTTTGTATATGTGATTCGCGCGGCCTTATTTCCTCAGATTCAGAATTTCATTTGGTTGCTACCACTTCGACTTAGTAAAAGATAACTTTGCTCAAATTTAAGAGTCTACAGTATTTCTTTCCTATAGATTGTTGAATGGAGCACCGAATGCTGACCTTATTCTGAATCTCGCTCTACCAGCCACCGAGAGTACCTTTAATCTTTCTTCGAGGGGTCTGAACATCATGTCATCTTTCAAAACTAGTGACCGGAAGATCTGGAGCATTGGAGGGCAAGATTCTTTTCTGGTACAGGTAAGCCCAATCGTAAACCGAGCTCATCTGGAGAGGTCCAGCTGTGAAGCCCAGCATGGTCACGTGCTCGGGGTTTGTGCTGGAAAAGATCGGGAGAAGGGCCCCCACCCCCTGGATCACAACTACCACTGGCATGGAAAGAGGAGCCATGGCAACGAGGGGAAAGAGAGAACTCTCACTGGACAAGCCAGGAGACTCTTAATGACAGCCTTTGACAATCAAGCTGCACACAAGGTATGGAAGGGGAAGGGGGAGTAGCGCGCTAGAGAAGCAGAGCAGCCCTTTCTCCCATAAATCAACCTGAACCAGCGAGCGTCCCGAGGCCGCTCACGCGGGAGGTATATTCCTCGAAGGCAAGAGACTCCATAGGCTGCCTCCGTTAGAAAGTAAATATGGAGGAGATCCAAAACCTTTGGCGATTTTTCCATAGGCCAGTTTGGAGCTTATATGGAAGAATACGGGGAGGATTTTCCTTCAGAGCAGCAATGTGGATGGTTTACCAGGGCTCTGGGGGAATAGCTGCCGAGATGGATGGTGCCTATGATAATGATAATGCCTCCAGTTGTATGAATTTATAACCTATTCATTGAATGCGCTGTGGCTAGGTTGTGAGGCCACAACTGGCCATGAGTGCCAAGACCTGGATCAAGAATTGAAGACCATAAATCGGGCGAGAGGTCAGTGGCTTCTCACCCAAGATTATAGACAGTTCAGCAGGTCGGATCGCAGGCTGGTCCCAGCGAACCCTATAGAGAGTTTAAAAGATGGAATTAAGACGACAGATGTGGACAGTGAGATGCATTGCGTAGAAGAGACTCCGAATGACTTGCAGATGTAGGTACTTGCTGGCAGAAGAAGTGGAAGAAGACGGCGGGGGTTCTGGGTGCGACAGTTCCCCCCCACAGTTCCTCAAGAGCGTCTCCAAACCTCAGAGGGGAGGAGTGACGCAAGACCCAACCCCCTTTTAACTGTTTTCAATGCAGGGAAGGAAGGTTACCAGGCTGTAAAGCTGCAAAAGTCGAGCTGGAAACCAAAGGGCGGTGCCAAAAGAAGAGAAGAAACGTGAAAATCCCCCCCCCACAGGCCGTAAGCCTCGTAAGCAGCACTAAAAGTCAAGAGACGGCAGAGGTCACCCCTCCTGCGGAGAGGGTCAGAAACCGATTACCCTCTGAGAGGGGTAGATTTCGACTCGAGAGAAACTTCTGGTAAGTCCAAGCGAGGCCTATGACCCATTCAGTGAGCTGAGGGAAACCAATTCAGGATGGTCGAAGGAAATACTAGCCCTTATTAGGACTTGGATGACAGGTGTATAATCAACATGGGAGTTAGTGGAGAAAATTGGGCTTTTAAAACTAAAAACCTTTAAGATGCCCATTTCCTTTGGCCATTAGATGGCATCGGGCTGGGGGCTTGCCTGATGTTTTATCACAGAACCTATAGAAATGATCATGGAGAGAGCATGATTGAGACTCTGCACGCTTTATTGTGGTCCCTGGGATTGGGAGGCAACCATTATACTGGGATTGCCCCTGCGGCACCGGAATGGAACCCCAGGTACTGGAGAAAGGGGTCGTTGCACATAAACCAAGCAGCGACGGAAGAAGAGGAGATCGCCAGCGCAAAGCTTCAGATTCGATTGAAATTAGCTTCCACAGGTATGAACCGTGAAGGGGAGGAGAGAAAAATTTCAAAAGAGTTTGGGGGGAATTTTAAGGGAGAAGTGTTCAGGTGGAGAAAGGCCTCGGATGAGCTCCCGCCTCCACAGTCAACGACTGTGTATTGAAATTTTGCGTCGGGGTGAAGCTCCTGAAACTTTGAAGTTGTACTCAATGACATCACGGAATTAGAGGAAGGCTAAGATTGTTTATAGATAAATTTGAACGTGGTTTAATCCAACCTGCTAGACCCGAGTTTAGCGCCCGTGTTGTTCTTGTGAAAAGAAGATGGCTCCAAATGTTTGGTGGTGATACTACAGGGAATTGGAATGCCATTTCATGGAAAAACGTGTACCCCTCCTTTGATGAATACATTGGTTGGCCCAACTTAGCCAAGGGAAGATTTTCTTGAAGTTAGATTTGAGGAGCATAGTACCCATTCGAATTAGGAGAAGGGGACAACCCTTGAGTAGGGAAGACCGTTTTAACTGCCAAATGGGTTGCTTCCAACTTCAACGTTCTTCTTTTGGTTTACAAGAGAGCCCCAGTGTTTCATGCAGATGATCAATCAGGTTTACTGAACATTTATATAGCGGGGTTCTGGTTTACTTGATGACATCCTTATTACTTACATGGAAACTCTGGATGAACATTGTGACACTCGGGTTGCAGTCGGTTCTTCAGAACTTGTGACTGCTTCAGTGTATCTGTAAACTATCCAATATGAATTCCCATCAAGACAAATTGGACATATTTGGGAGGATATTGCATTTCTATCTGAGGCATTAGAAATGGATACCAGAGCAAGTGGTGCTGTATATGGAAATAGGGCTTCCCCCACATACCAGAAAACAACTGCTTAAGCTTCTTGGAATATGCCAAATTTTACGGCAATTCTATCCCGTCTTTTCGCTAAAGATATTCAAGGCTATCAATTAAATCTTTTAAAAGTAAAGGAGAGGTGAAGCCAAGGGCCAAGTTAGCATTGGAGTGGTCCAGGAGTGCAGGCTTTTTGAAAGCTTAAATGACTGTTTGCCTACAGAACAGTGCTAAAGCACGGCCGAACATGGGGCTCCTTCGTATCAAGCCGCATGCGAGTGATGTGACCGCTGGAGCGGTGTTACTTCAATCAATGAAGGAAGGGACCTTAGCTTGTGCGTATACCTTCCATAAACTATCTGAAATGAGAGAAAGGTGGGACATTTTGGAAAAGAAGCTTTCACAGTTATTGGCTTACTTGACTTGGAGCCGATTTCCTGGGAAGGAGCAACATCATTTGAGGTATGGCGGATCACAGAATTTGGAGCTGTAAAAAACACTTCGGAAGCTTGTCCCCTAAACAAGTCGCTGGGCCCAGAATTCAAGCGATTCAATTTCTCAGCTGAAATACATTCCAGGGGGAAGAACTTTCATGGCGATGCTCTCTCTTGACTACCCCAATTATAAAGTATTCACCAAGAATAGTGATAGCCCATTGTTTCAACCGAAGCAGAAATAAGACAAGACAAAAACAAATGATCGCCGAGCCCAAACAGAGAAATGAGACTGGATTTATTGAATGACTTATGCACAACTAAAAGAAGCCCTTAAACTGTGAATGATGGTTTCCTGCTCATTCGAATTGCTATACGGCTAGAGAATGTTTCGCTTGAGGTGTGGGACCAACGTTGTCTTGCCCCAGAGTGCTGAGCTCATGATTCTAAAGCAAGTGGTCACTTTGGATTTGTGAAAACCTTACATTGGTATAAGCAGCAATTCTTGGTGGGCCTACTTTTAAAGAAGGACATTTGAAGCTAATTGCAAGCTGTTCCAATTTGTGCTTCGCAAGAGACTGCCTGGTAAGCCAGCCAGAGGTTGTGTACAAATGTGCTTGGCCCAACAGCCCCCTGGAGGAAATCTCTATGGACTTTATGTAGAATACCCGAAAGTGGTCGAACACCGGTTATTGGAACGGGTAACCGATTTGTTCTCCAAACAAAGTCATTGCATACCCTAGTTACCAAGATTCCATCTGCAAAGTTGGTTGGCTAAACTGTTTATTTCAAATATCTAAGCGTTACATGGCGTATGTTCCCGGAACAAGTAATCTCTACAGAGGGGTCCCAATTTACCTCAAATTTTTGGAAAGGTTCCTGAAGTTGATAGGGGCTCCACCAGGCTTAAGCTCTGCCCCACCACGAAGACCGGGAATGGGGTTTGGAGAAACTGAACGCGTGTGTAGGCATATCTTAGATGTTATATAAATTATGCAACAGGGTAACTGGTCTGAACTACTCCATTTGTGAGGAGTGGGCGAGTGAGTAAAACTCCGTGCATAGTGTACTGGAATTTACTCATGTGAGGAGTGGTGTGCGGGGGACAAGATTTTGTACCCATACTGAGTGTCGCTTGCATGAGAGAGGTCTAACGAGTCGAGTGGGTTGGGGGGTTGAGATGGGTAGGGTCGAAGTGCAGGACTGTTGGAGCTGCGGGGGAGGGAGGAGGACGAGTGGGGGGTGAGAGGGAGTTAGACGAGGGCCGGGATGCGAGAGGGGCTCATAAGAAGCTTTGAGACAAGAAGGAGAGATCTGCCGACAGAGGTGGTATAGTAGGGAGTGAGCGCAGACAAGGGTGGTTTGGGGTTCAGCCTGATTCGGTGCAAACCACTCAAAAATCAAAGAGCTTGGTCTAAATATGTTGGTCCGTGGGTTGCCGAGTTGAGGGACGGGATTAGAACGCCCTGTAAGCGAGTCGAGGAATGGTGCGGAGTCTGTCGCGAATGTCCCCGGGTTTTCGGATGATTAGTTGTGTTGAACGGCTGGAACAATATCTGATTTAGACCGGTGGGTCACATGGCATGTCCCGTCGGCATTACAATGAGCTGAGTGAGGTGAAAACATTTTGAAGGTTAAGAAAGTTCTGGACTGCTCGGCAATGGAGGGGTCGTCTGCCAGTACGTTGTAGCGCGTGGGAAAATTGTCCGCTGGTCTTCACAAGCTGGAATGGGTAGCGGAGAGTGGGGATAGGTTAAAGGCGCCTTAGAGGGCTGGTCAAAGCATTTCGTACTAGGGGTGGAGTGGCTTGATAGGCGGTAGGGGGTATATTGATTGGTATTGTCTAGGGATGATGTGATTATTGTCTTGGGGTGATATTTTCGGCGTCTCTGTCTTTAGGCACTGGATGATTTTCTTTTCTAGGAGGCCAAATAGTAGCTTCAATCTCTCATACTATCGCTTTCATCTTTCGGGGCTGCAGAGAAAGCGGGGGGGGGGAAGGGGGGAGTCTGGGAAGTGAGCTGGAGTGTTACTTTTTCTATTGTATAAAATGAGCGAGGGGAGCAACATAAGAGTAGTTTCTGTATTCTCGCCTTAACTGTCTTTTGGCTTGGCGCGGAAGCTGCAAGCCTTATCAAAGATGTTGCAAGGGCGAGGCGGACGGAGGGCCTCGGATCACGGACGCGGGGGCTGGAGAGGGATGCCACATGAGCATATTCAGCGAATTCTAATTGGAGAGTGGGCAGTGTGCATATTGGGGGGGGTGGGAATATGTCGCCCATCATTTTGGAGTTGGTGAATTCGCGGACGGCCGCTGAATGTCTCGATCGGTCAGAAGTTCTTGGTTGGTACACGTTCACTTTGCGAGTAAGGAAGGGATAGACTGGGTTGGCTCGTAGATTAAGAGGGGTCAAGTTGGATGTCTTGACTTGGATTATTGATGGCAGCCCAACTGACCCAGCTAAATATGAACCAGCATGTTGCAAGCAGCAGCCAAAAAAGCTAATGCAATCCTAAATTGTGATTAACAGAGGGTTTTAATTAATGATCAGGGAAGTACTAACTATACTCATAAGGCACTTAGTAAGACCACACCCGGAAGTATATGCACCAGTTTTTTCACTGCATTATAAAAAGATGTTGAGACTCTAGAAAAGTACAGAGAAGAGCAACCAGGATGATTAGGGGACTGGAAGCTAAAACATACAATGAATATGGTTGCAGGAACTGGGCTTGGCTAGTCTTGTAAAGAGAAGGACAGGGGAGACATGATAGCGGTCTTCCAAATTTGAAGGGCTGCCACCGTGGAGGAAGGGGTCAAGCTATTTTTAAAGCACCTGTAGGCCAGACAAGGAATAATGGATGGAAACTGAACAAGAGGAGATTTAACCTGGAAGTTAGGAGAAACTTTTTGACAGAACAATACACATGATGAAGGTTGCCCCGGAAGAGTGTGGTGGGCGGAAGTTGTGGGAGCACCATCACTTGAGACTTTCAAGAAGAGATTGGACTGCCATTTGTCAGAAATGGTGTAGGGTATCCTGCTTGGGTGGGGGTTGGATTAGATAACCTACAAGGTCCCTTCCAACTCTGATTGTCTGTTAAATCTGTTCAATCTGCGCCACTTAGTTCCAAACTTCAGTGAATTATTACAGACCAGAAAGCATGAGTGCACACAAGTTAGGGCTGCTGCAGAAGAAATGTTATTGCCATTGTAAATTAGGAATCAAAAATTATCATCAAATTTTACAGCAAAGTATCTAGAAATCTTTAACAAGATCCAGATCTTCTATTATAGAAGATTATTAGAACCCTATCCATCATTGGGGTCTATCCATATAGTTCTTCTTTTTTAAGGAAACAGTGAAGGGAAATCTCTTTTGGAATTTGAATTTGCTTAAGTATTGACCTGGCTCCATTCATCACAACAAGTCAATGTATATTAATTACTAAACTATAGCAACAGGAACTAAACTTAGCTTTGTATAGAGAAACACAGCAGATCCTATGGAAAGAGGCCATAGGTATAACGGAAATTCTCTGTCAGATAAAGCATCTTATCAGCTGTTGGTTATTGATACCAAATGTAAAATATAATTTGACTTTAATATAAAGTTATTGAATATTAATATCCATCAGATGAGAAGAAAAAATCCCCACGCCAGATTTTTTTTTCAAAAACGGCTCCAGTTCTAGAGAATTATTGATAGGTTTCATCGTAATCTTATTTAAATGGATTTTTGAAACTTTCCTTCACTCAGCAGTTTATTTTAAAAGAGCTCAATTTAAGATTGGAAAAAGGAGACATTGAAAGAAAAGGTTACACCACCAGCCCTCTCTATTTTCAGCTCATGTATTTAACACTTCCAACCTTAATATATGTTTACTCTGACATGTGTTTGTCCGCTATCTCACATTGATCATACTCAGAAGTATTTAGATCCAGAGGATCAAGTCAGACAGAAGGGTTCATATCATGATATGTATAACTGACATATTAAAACATGTGACAGATTTATTGGATAGCCGAAACAGAGAAATTGTCATTTGCTGTGATTGACGGCAGCAAACTGTTGGGAATTATTCATAGAGACAAGTTTGCAAATTATTGTGATATCCAGTGGGCAGTGAGAGAATCTAAGATATCCCTTTGCTTGAGCCTTTGGTAAAAAAGAAACTTCCTATTCTACTTGGACAAAGTGTATCTTGGGAATATACTTTGTGTATTCACAAAGTGAATCTCGGGAAAGGTATTAACTCATTTTCCAATGCAGGTTAGACTACCTGGTGCCTTTTTTTCCCCCAAGCCAGAAAGCATTATGTTGCACACAAATTATCCACATCTTTAAAACAATAATTTACAGTTTTAATTTATTCAGTGTTAGCAAAGAGAAAATGTTACAATTTTCTGCATAATTATTGTCAGTTTTTTCAATGGAAAGTTGGCTTCATTGTTGATCAATTTGGATTACAACATACATTTGAAAAGTTAATAGATTCCAGCTCGCATAAAACAATTTCTATATTCTCTCCTTGAAATTAATTTCTTTACTTGAATTTAATAGGATTGATGAAATATGAAACAAATAAATGAACTAAGCAATTAGAGATTCTACTAATCTAGAAGGTGTCAATAAAGAATCAGAGAGTTCTGTTTTTCTTTGCTGCCATCTAGTGACTGTTCAAAGATAGATGAACCCTTGTTTCCAAATCATATCCCTCCTAGATGTCAGGAATCAAAAGAAGAAAAGTCCCCAAAAGGGATGAAATGTCTTACAGCCAGCAGAAGTAAGATGACCAACCAAAATGTCTGGATTGATCCGACATTTGGACAGTCTAGGCAGAGGCCACAGAACCAAACATGTACCTAAGACAGAGACAAAAAGCAAGTTAGTTGGTTGGTTGGCTGGCTGGCTGGCTAGCTAGCTTAGAACTCACCCCAATGCTGAAGGACATGGCTGAGCATCTTCTTCAACTTGACCTTCTGAGCTCAATGGATTTGATGCCTGCGAGCCATCAGTGGTATCTGATAATAGAGAAAAAGGAAGTGAATGGTGGGGTGATAAAGAAAAGGAAGAATTAGATGCTCCATAGAACCCACTTGATCCTGTGGTTCTTCACCTTCTTTATTTACAAAATAAATCCCAAAGCACTAAAATAATCATGAAAATAAATAGCAGGACTTCAGGTCCATGTCAGTGCATGAAAATGGCATATATTACAACCACATGCTAAATACTGATGTTAAACACATATTTACACACCAGTTTTAAAATCTGCACTTTTCCACAAGCAATCTTGGAATCACTATTCAGGTTATTTTTAACAAAAGTAACGTGCTATTATTAATGGGACATTAGATACCATGTTATTCTGTTATGTGTCCTATCCTTGCTGTTATAGCTTCATTTTAAAAACTGAACAGAAAGCCTCCAAGGCAGAAACTTGAAATAAAAGTACTAAAAAAAAATCTTACTCAAAAGGTAGATAACACTGAATCCAGACTGGCCTCCCTCGCTATTTTGCAGACTTTTTCTGTTGTTTAGGGTGTTTTACTCGATGAGGTCAGAGAAATAAATAGCAATAGTCAAGCATATTTTCAAAATAATTGTGCACCTGGCAAATAATGTATCTGTGAGGTGCCTATTAATTTCAACATGGAAAAATTAATTCTATTTTCCTGTTATAGTTGCTTAACATAAAGTCTTCCTCTAAAAGCATAAAGAGAGGGTGGTTGCTGATTTTCTCTCTGAATATTCCATTACAGTTCAAATAAGGCTTGTCCCCTGTTCCACAGGGCAAAAAAATAGCAAAGCTTTTTCTTTCTCCAAGCTTGGAGGAGATGATTCCCCACCTCAGGGATTATATCTTAGTCTTTAGCACTGAGTCTTGTCGTCCTGCTGACATTCTTAATTTATTTTTTTTCTGACAATTGAAAACAGCTGTAAAACCCTTTCTCACCCTATTGCTCTCTAATCAGCAGAAGACCTCCCAAGGTCAAAGGAATCAGAGCTTTTTCCATCAAGAGGTTAGAAACCAGTTTAAACCCTAGTATAAATGGACCAGAGTTCAGTCTGATATGAAGCAATGCTGTATCCTTTTGGACAGAAATAAGGAACCCACAGAGATCTCCTTCTGGACACTAGATAATATTTTACAAGACACTTGAGCAATACATGGCACTAAATCACATTTTTCTGAATTTGTGTTTGGTTCAATCCATTCTATTAATACAGAGAGCCCGATAGAAGTTACTGCATAGATCAGCTGTACAAAAGTACTCTATATTAAAGCAATGTCTGTGAATGTCTAAGTCTTAGCAATGTCTAAGCCTAACTAGCTATAAAAAAACCCAGCAAATCTATATGGTTTGGAAAGAAAAAAGGTTAGTGTATCCAAAGTGATTAAAGTAGTTGTTAAACAGAGACTGTAGAACAGATTGTGATAGGCATGAGATCAACCCAGTACATTTTTAAATTGTACAGCATATGCAAATAGACCAGCAAGATTCCTTGCTTTGCTGGATACTTGGTTGAAGTTTCCCATAAATTATGTACATTAGGTAAATTTGTTTACCAAAATTCTTATTTTCTGTTTTTGACAATAATTGAGTGACTGGAGCTGATGCAGAAAGGAACACCTGCACTTACATTATTTTTCATCTGCCTTAAATATCTAATGTAGGCCTCTTCAAGATTTCAAATGAAAAAAGGACAAAATTCAAAAGGATAAGTAAAACTGGAAAATTGACTTATTGACACTCTGACCTGTCTTGTGCCATTTTCATTAAGAAAATAAATATTGTCTGGAATTGACTTCTAATGGGAGGGGAAATGGGAAATTAATTTCCTTCTGTTACATGATTATTTTATGCAGCATAATTACAATCTGTTACTAGCCTCCTGCAGACATCTTATTTACAACTTTCATTTTAATGAGCAGGCATCTCAGCTAAAGGACAATGCCTTTGACCTCCTATATAACAGCAGGAAAGACACATAAGGACATTAATGATATATGCATCTCCCCATGCCCAAATAACTCACAGAAGGTGTGTGTGTGTACATACATACATACATACATACAGTCCTCAAGTTATGACTGAAATGGAGGTTATATATTATCATTGTAAATTGTAAGTTTCCAAGTCATAAGTTCCCTTTTTTCAGGAAAGTTATAACTTTGAGCAGTCACAAGTGATTTGTCATCCCACAAGTGCTTTTTTTAAAAATAAAGGTTTTTTTATTTTTAAACACAAACATACACATACAAAAACATAAAAACATAAAACCCTCTTCCATTTTATATACACATAATGTGTCAGTTGGTTACGTATCTTTTGTGCTATACTTTTGTAGTAATTTACTCACAATTTATTGTCTTCATATTGTCAATAAATTGATATATATATATTGTTTATATATTTATCAGTTATTAATCATCCATGACTAAACTATTTATTCCATCATTTTATATGACATGTTCCAAGTTTTATCTTAAAATTTATGTTATACTTTCAACCAGTGGTTATATATATCTATATTATGTTTTATATCAATCTATTAGATTTCTATCGCAGGTGCTTTTTCAAGAGGCAACNGGTTTTTTTTTTTTTTTGAAGACGTTTTACTTCTGAAAATGCTTGAGAAATGGAAGGATTTATATTCCTTTCAGACAACTGGTCATTTGCATTCCTTTAGAAAGTTGTGAGGCCACTTGGAGGTTTATCTGTGTCCTCAGGGTCACTTGAATGGTGCAAATGGGTGTGCAGCCTTCTTGGAACTGTTGTAAGAACTGGTTCTAGACTGAAGTTAGATGATGTTATGTCCCCCCTCCTCTATTGAGAGAGGGCTGTTCAGTTTAAACATAGGTGGCCAAAATGTGGACTTTGTTATATTCCAAAGAGTGGCCTTTATCTTTTAAATGCCGATGTACTGATGAATCTATTCCTGAGGGGTTTGGTCTCCTATGTAAAAGCACCTTCAGGACATGACCTGGATGACTGAGAATCTGCAGAAACATAAATGACTTGTCATATATATTGTATATTGAAAGAAAGGAAAGACTGAGAAAGAAATGGTAGGGGTTTTGATGAGGTTAGTAGTTTAAATAAAAAAAATGGCAGTATATCATGTTCTAATATATGGGTACAAGAATGGTTTGCAAGGATAGAAAATAATAGAGAGGTAGACTTAATGGTGATGGTCTCAATTAGTTTTATCCTTGTTTCATTTTTAGCTTTAATTTTTTTGTTTACAAACTTTTATTCCTTTTCTGCTCTCTGAATAATATAACATTTCTTATCCTAACAGGAAATAACAAGAGGTGTGTGTGTGTGCGTGTATGTGTGTACTTTAACACTAAGTATTATTCCCTTCAACCCTTTAGCCTATCTGATGATCGATGACAATGAGTCCATAACGTCAGAAGAACACTCAGTCAGAAAAAAACTGTTCCCAGTAAAATAAATAGGTCAAGAAATCCGATTGTCATCATTTTATAGATAGCAGATTGACTTATTTGCTGTTGTTTTCTTAGTGTTGTCAGAAATATTTTCCTTCTTCAAAGCCCAACACATTTCTTTTGCAAATAAACTTAATGCCTCTCAAAATACCCTTCCTTAAAACCAGTAGTTAAAAATGCCATTGTTCTTTTGTTCTTTGTTAAAAAGCCAATGAAATAGTAAGGAAACATAAGCCACTCCAGATGCGAGAACAGAAGCCCTCTAAAATGTGTTTTCTTGAAAATGAATGTTAATGCCATGTAAATAAGGTAAGGGTGTGATGATATCCTTTTAGTCCATTTTTCCCACCAGATTGCCATGGGTATTTATTTATTCATTTGAAATCCACACCTTGATTAATCTGAAAAAAGAATAGCTGGATATTGGAGACCCTCACAGCTTTCACCAAACTTCAGAAATGAAAGCCCTGAATAAAAGACTGTGCCTTTAAATTACTATAGTCTCATTTTTAAGATCAATATTAACATCCTTAATGTGGTTGCACAGTTTTTTAAAAAATGAAAGGTACCATGTTACACAGTAGAAGAGGAAGGAAAATTAAAGCCCCTGTCACACTGCACCAACGGATGGAAAGAGGATGTAAAACGGAGAAAAACGGTTACACATGAGCTTCCGTTTCTGTACTCACTGCCTCCGTTTTTGCTTCCTCTCTATCCTGTCCAGCATCTGTCTATTGCACATTTCATCCGCTCAGAAGGTTTTGAGCTGCTCAAAACTTTTGAGCGGAAAATATATCCAATCACCGTCTGCATCCTCTAGGCATACGGGGGACATCCGTTCTGCATCCAGTTATGCATCTTGCTATATCCTTAGGCATCGCTGTGCATCTGCACAACTCAAATCCATTCCAGGCGGTAAACGGACGCAGGGAGGAAGCGAATGGATGCGCAGCATTAGTAGCACGGACAGAGAAAGGATGAAAGTGGATGCAGCTATGCATCCGCTTCATCTTCTACGCATCCGCTCTGCATCCACTCTGCATCCTCTCGCATCCTCTCTGCATCTCTACGCATCCTCTACGCATCCTCTACGCATCCGCTCTGCATCTGCTCTGCATTCCTCTATGCATCCTCTACGCATCCATTTTCATCCTCTCTGCGTCCTCCCCCCGTCCGTTACTTTCCATGTTATCCACTCTGTTCCACTCTGCTTATGCAAATTTTTGCCCCTTTTGAGAGCGGATAACAACGGATGGAACATTTTTCTCATCCGCTGTGTCTTTTTTGCAAACGTTTTGCATCTGTTGGGCAGTGTGACAGGGTCTTTAATTCTTGCTATATTTATGGTTTGTGTATCAAACAGTGATACTTTTTTTAAAAAAAGAGGCTCCGAGCTGGGCTTTTGTCACTGCACAACAAAGCGGCTAAACATGCACACATGTGTACAAACAGCTGGAAGCTGAAGTAGTTGCACAAGCCTGGAATAATATATACTTCACTGATTCATTTGTGCTATGTGTTCTTGTTCATTGCCGTGAACCGCTCAAGAAAGATTTGCACAGCCCTAATTGTTCATGTCATATGTATTTGATCTGCTCTATGGCTGTCAGTCAGTCTTTTTTTTTTTTTAATATCCATCTGCTTGCTTTCATTATTGTTTTTATATGTGATGATGTGTAAATCAAATCAAATGTCTTTATTTTGGTCTTTGACCATAATAAATAGAGGTAGTGAATAGAGGTAGATAGAGATGCAGATATAAGTGGTATAGAAAACACTTCATTATCACTTTATTGTTTTATCTTTGTATACTTTTGATAGTGTTAATATTCAAAATGTCATCTTCAATGGATTTTGCAAATCCATCAAAACATTCCACTGAAGTTGTCTCCCTTATTCACACTTTGGGATTGTTGGTTGGTTGTGGCAGATTGGGAAGGGAGGTCTTCCTTACAAGTTTTAGGAGAGGCACAATGCTGTAGTTTTCAGTCTTGTGGCCTTTCCCCATCAATATGGTGCTTTGCTATTTGTCATAGAGAATTGCACTCAGCCTTTTGCAATGTGGGCTATTATTCAGCTTTCCTCTCAGAGACTTTGCCGAAGGATGTGTTCATCTGGGTAGCAAACAAAAATAAACAGCATAATATAATTTGCACATCAATTTAAAGAAAGAGACAGAAAAAGAGAAAGTCAAGGTGGCCCCAATAAAAATATAATACCCAGACATCATACAGAACTATACCAGAGATAAATGCCTGTGACAAACCTCCACTTTTAAAAGATGTTCATAGCTGTAATGTCTTCTTTTTTTCAAACAGAATCTCACTGGTATTTGTCACTTTACAAACAGGTGGATCAAGTTAGTGATAGCACCTAAACAACGTGGGATGATCTCAAAAGCCAAGATAAGATTGGAGATGAAGCACCCACAACTTCTGAAGGCAAGCTGTTCCACTAGTTAATTGTCCTCACTGTTAGGAAGTTTCTCCTTAATCCCAGGTTGCTTCTCTCCTTGATTAGTTTCCATCCATTGCTTCTTGCCATCTGATATTTTGGAAAATAAGTTGATCCCCTCTTCTTTGTACTGGTTTATATTTATATTATTATTGTTATTGTTGTTATTTTTGTTATTATTATATAGTTTATATTATATTGTTATAATTAATTGTTGCAAATCATTTTCATACTGTTGCCAAGAAACTATATGGATGTGTTCATGAAGCCTCTAAGTCTTGAATGTCAGTCAGAGACCTTCATTTTAACAAACAAAAATCTTTTAACAAAGATTTTAGCTGGGATAAGTAAATAAGATTTTTTCTTCTCAGGTAATGATGTGAGCTGGGAAAATGTAGCAGAGTTTGATATCTATGCATAGGTGCAGTCTCACCATGTGTGTAACCAGCATGAATATCATATGATAAAAGGTAAGAGAGATTGCTTCATCTTAAATTCACTACACTGAGATGTCTATTACTGCATTTTTAGGAGCTGGAGAGAAATGTTTTCACAGTGTATGTAATGCACTCCTTCTGCTAAATTTCCCTATCATCAGTTGTTGTTTTTTTCCCAGTCTTGGGTAGTTTAAACAGAGATATCAAAGCTTCCAATAGGAAAGCAATTGAAAATAAAGTTACACCTCTGATCCAGGCATAAATTCAGAGCAGAATACACAGGTAGATCTTTCGTTACAAACCTCACTGAAATGAGTGTGAGAAAATATCCTTTTAGAGTGCACCTTTTATCTCCTGGCATTAGCACGTAACAAATCCTGCCTAGCGGGCTATTAAAGCTGGGTGGATAATCCAGGAGCTTTCTCAGGTCAAAGGCTTACAGTTAACTGGAACCTGGCTACAGAAAATCATTGACCATCTGCTTTGCTAAATGGGTTGGAAAATGGAGGCTAAACATGTCACTTTCATGCTCGAGAGCAGACCATTTGATCCTATTCATCTCTAATTCTCCTTTATATTCTTTCACTGTTTTTTTTAAAAAAGATTTGTCTCGCCCTCCTTTTTTCTCTTATTCACAGCAAAAGAAGTGAATCAGAATTCATGCACTGACTGGGACCAGGGGCCCACTGAACTTAGATAGTTGATGAGATCTGGGATTTTCTTCCTTACTAGAGAAAATATTTCAAGAAAAGTGCACTGCAGTGGCATCTCCAAGCAGGGGCAGGAAGGAGGGGCCAACAAAACAAGCAGTGCGCAAAGCAGTACAAGATTCAGCTATTCATGATGACATTCACATGAGAAGGGGCAGAGCTTGTAGTATGACCAAAGCGACACTCCTTCTAGTGAAGTGGCAAGATTCAGAGTGGAAAATCATCTAATGTTCAAACATTGGCTGACTTGCATGTATTCCCAAAGCTGCATTCACTATGATGATATCACTGTGGAAACAGGCAGCATTTCTAGATGAGTATTTATAGGCAACAAAGGATATGTAAACATCATGGCCTTCTTACATACACACAGAGAGAAAGAGAGAGAGAGAGAGAGAGAGAGACAGACAGACAGACAGACAGACAGACAGGCAGACCAACAGACAGACAGACACACATCCATCCACATGCACAACACTCTTAGCATTCCTTTATTTATATATGCCTAAAAAGTATTTTCAGAAATTTAGTAGAACTTAATAAAAAATTCCCTCTTTTGTGGATTAGACAATTTTATAAGAGACTGAAAGCTATGGATTTTCTACATGTTAAATACAATGACAGATGGTTAACAGAGGGATTTAAAGGTTAATGCAATGTTTGAGTTAACCTGTTGACTGTTTTTTTTTCTTTTACATATTTATTGTGATTAGATGTTCCATCAATTTGATTATTAGACAGAAAAATTTCCATATCTTTGTATATTTAATATACATGGGAAAGTTTATGACTATTTGTAGACCCATTATGTAAGAGAAAGAATAAATATGAGTTTTTTAAATCTATTTTTCAGCATCCAGCAGGGGTGGAATTTATGTTTTATGTTAGATTCTTTCTTACTTTACTTTCTTTCTTTTCTTTCTTTCAAAATATATTTTTCTTTTTGTTGTTAGTATTAGTTGTTAATTTTTCTGTTTTGTATTTTATTTTTATTGATAAAAGAAAATAAATATGTTTTTAGAAAGAAATACTTCCATTCATTTTTCACTTAGAAAAGCTTCAGTTGATATAAGCAGTACCTTTCCTTTCCAGATCTGTAAATATAGTACGGTAAGGCATATCTTCTTTCTCAGATGACCTATTAAAGATTTGTTTTCATTTTTGGAATCATCATGTTTGACATATCTTATAAATTGGAAAATGTAAGACTCTACTATCTTAGAAATCTGAAATTCCACTTCCAACTTTAAGGCTAGATCACACGAAGGCTAGGCTGACGGATGCAAAACGTATGTAAAAAGGATACAGCGGACAAGCAAAATTTCGGGGGTGGCTCCATCCATTGTTATCCGCTCTCAAAAGTGGTGAAAATTTTCATAAACAGAACGGAAAATGACGGAAAGGAATGAATGGGGGTAGTACGTAGCGAGGATGTTAAGCGGATGTTCGTAGGAAGCCTAGCGGATGGAAGTGGATGCAAGCGGATGACACATCCACAGGGCTTCCGGGGGAGACTAGCGAAGTGGACGCATAGCGGAAGGAGCGGATGCGTCACGGATGCCTATAGGATGCATAGTGGATGCGTAGCGGATGCAAAGCGTTCACTGCACATGCGGGGAGGATGAATTGCATTAGCCCTGCGGATATAAAGGGATGCAGCTTGCAAGCAGTCAACATTCAGAGGAAAGACCTGCTGCCAGAGACATCTTGAAAGAACACCATGGTTCGCGAAAGGAGTCTTGCCCTTTCTCCACAGTTACTCGTTCTCCCTCAGCCATTCCAGCACCTCCTCCTCATGGTCTCGGAAATAAGAATACTGTTTCCTCTCTCCCTTTTCCTTGCTTGCATCTTCCTCCTCTGGCAGGGGCTTTCAGGGCCTTCAGCACAGGGCTTTGAGGGCCTTGGGGCTGCGTCCCCACAGCAGCAGCATAGCAGCAGCAGCGCTAGTTAGCGTAGCACCAGCAGGCTTCAGAGTCCGCCACCCAGGGGTGGATGGTGTTCTGGTCCGTTCTTGCCAAGGGCTGGCAGGAGTACGGCACAGGCTTCCTCTTCT